>CAWUFW010021100.1:0-130811 GCA_963921515.1 Calotriton arnoldi | reverse complement strand
TATATAAGGATATGATTCTGGAAAGCCCGTTTATGGACACCCTAAGAGGAATACAACAGGATCAGATGCCAAATCCTTTCTTATAACAGTCCTCCCAAAAATTACAGGACTTACTTTTGATCCACCGTTAGAGATGCAGAGAGCACATCGCATTGGTCCTCTCAAAAGTGGGAAAAATTTGCATCCACATACGCTTATTGTCTGCTTTCTAAGTCATGAACAGGCTCGTCAATTAATTACTGCGGCCCGAACGCATGGTCCATACCAATTTGAGGGTCATCAGATTCGAATGGCAGCAGATTTTTCAAAAGAAACAAATGAACGCCGTAAAACCTTTCTTTCTCTAAGACCCTGCTTACGTCAGCTGGACATCAAATACGGCCTCTTTGAACCGGCGCGCCTTCGTATCGCTAAAGATGGCATATCCAAGGACTTCTTTAATCCAGAGGATCTTCGTCTCTTTTTAGACACTCTTCTTCCTCAAAATATGGAATGCAATGAGTTTATACCTGAGCTTCAATCTCCACTTTCTTCCCTGAAATCCACAAAAACTTCTGATGACTCTCACCACTATCCAAATCGGTCTCAAAGCAGAGGAAGAGATCCAGATCGACATATACGCTCTTTTGGAGATCGAGCTCAAGCCCTACAAGCAGTAACTGCTCTTACACAGGAAAGAGATAGAGACAAATCGCGTTCTCCCTTAAAATCTCTACCATCATCTGAAGAAGATGTTCCCTGAACCTTGACCTATTATTTATTTTGATTACTACTGAAGAGCAGTTGGAAGTCATTTACTTCACTATTAATTGAAACTGCGATCTGATGAGTATCTGAATATTTCCTTATTTATTTATTCTGTTATGCATTACCTATGATACTTCGCTCATTTTACTCTATCTTATATTGTATTGGATTATATTATAATGTATTGTATTATTCTATACTATATTATATTCCTCCACCTAAACCCTCTTTCTCCTCCCCCTATATCCTAGTATATACATATGATAAAGTTTAACTATTTTATAGTGTTATAATATGTGTTATGAATTAAGAATTAATATAAGACGTTTAGTGCTAATGTTCTCTTCTCTTTACATTTCTTTTCTTCTTTTTTCTTACTTATCAATTCTCCATTACACTACCTATCTACTATATTATCTTGATGTATTAATATTTATTTAATCATTTGTGAAATCATTTAATTGTACGAATATACAAATATTGCATTATTTAAATTATTTAATTTCATTGTCACATTACTTAAACTTGATTATGTTTAATATTCAATATCATTATTATACTATGTAAGTTTTCATATGTCCTATTTGTACATTTCTCTCTGTTTTTCCTTTCCTTTTATTCCTTTCTCCTCTCTTTCATCATTTATGCTACGCTGTTTTATATTCCTTCTCTCAAATCTTTTCTTCCCTCCTCTATCCCCTTACATATGCACATAATAGAGTTAAAATTGTTTTATAATGTTATAATTTGAATGTTATGAATTTTTATGTATAATATGAATTAAGAACTAGCATATATAAGCTAAAGTGTAAAAATATTCATCCTCTTCATTACTTTATAAAACTTAATAGACGTGTATAGCATGGACGTCCAACCCCAATTCTCTCCTCTCCCTACTTTTCTCTTCTTCTTCTTCTTCTATTTACCAATTTTTTATTGCACTATTTACTATATTACTTTGATGTTTTAATATTTATTTAATTAATTGTGGTAACATTTCATTATATTACTATATTACTATTGTAGTATATTATTTAATTTAATTGTCCTATTATCTAAACATGCTCATATCCAATATTTATTACCATTATTATACCATTTGAGATTTCACATGTACTATTTTATATATTCCTCTCTCTATTCTCCTTCTTCTTCTATTCCTCTCTCCTCTCTTTTATCATATTCTAATCTCTTTTATGTCTTTCCCTATTTGTATAATGCTTTGTATACCTCAACATTCTAATACTTATCTACTCTTATAATTATAAGTCCATCTATTACTATTAATGCGATGACTCTATTATATCCTTTTTTATTCACTTTATTGCTGAATGGGGCTCCCCCAGCGCATATGGCCCGAAAGTCTAGATCCACAGAAAACAGTTTTACCCCCCTATAAACTGTATTATACTGTGTTATATTGTGTTATTTCTGTGTAGTATACCTGTCCTTTTTCCATTATTCTTATTTCTTTTTATTTCTTTTTCTTTTCCTTTTTTCCTTTTGTTAATTTCCTCTCAGCTTTTTTCGTGTCTTATATTTCCTCTATCTCACTTATCCTACTATTTATTACAAATACTTAATACTTACTTTTCATCCCTGTTCAGAATTTATTTTCTGCCTCTCTTCCTTTTTTACTCTTCTGTCTTTCTCAAAATTTAGCATTTCAACCTTTTACCACATACATGGCATCTAATACTCCTTCCACCTCTCACCCATTACGTATTATTTCATGGAATGTTCATGGCCTTACATACTTCATTAAGCGGAAAAAAGTATTGTCCTACCTACAAACGAAAAAGACTGATATTGCCCTTCTATAAGAAAGAAACCCATCTAAATGCTTTAGAAAATTACGGCGAGACTGGGTAGGAAAATTTATTCACTGTGGTCTAACGACACAACTTCTTCCTAATGAGACCCAACCACGGAAAAGCGGAGTGGCCATTCTGCTTCATAAATCCTTGCCTGTTACAATCATTAAAACCTGGATTGATCCAGAAGGCAGATACATCTTTGCAAAGCTTAAAATAGGAGACAAGATCCTTTGTGTGGGTTCCATATATGCTCCAACAGGAGCCAAACGCTCCTTTTTTCTCAGTCTGAATCGGCTATTGATAGAAATAGGCGCATCCAGATATATCATTGGTGGTGACTGGAATCTGGGCCTATAATTGACCGAACAGGCCCCCTTGACAAATGTAATGAGGGAGATAGAGCTCTATTGGGAGAAATAGCGTCAGATCACAGGCTAGTAGACCATTGGCGCCTTTGCCACCCATCCGATAAGGAGTATACCTTAATTCCTCTACCCATGGCACTCAATCCAGAATAAATTATTTTCTTATTTCACATCCAGTAATTGCTACCACTACAGACTCTCAAATCCTGGAAGCTGCAATATCAGATCATGCACCTGTTCTTCTTGCCCTAGAACTAGGTTTAACCTCTCCAGGCCGCAAACCATGGCGCATGAATATTCAAAGGTAATGTCCGCCTAAAGGTAAAACCCTACTACGCTCCCACCTCTCCGATTATCTAAGCATTAAGAAATTATCAGTCACCTCTAATAGAACTGTCTGGGCAGCTGCAAAAGCAACTATTCGTCGTCAATTAATGAGAGATGCAGCAGTGACCAATAAATCGGCGTCACTTCGCCGCATTGAGCTGGAGACTCAAATCACCTCCCTAACACATCAATATTCATCTCACCCTATAATACCCAACCGCGGTAAGCTAGAAATTGCTAAGATGGAGCTTAACAACTTATATACTTCTAAAGCTGAGTATGCTCTCCAACGCATTAAGGGTAGGCATTATGAGCAAGGTGAGAAAGCAGGTCGATTACTTGCAGCCCAGCTGAAACAACGTGAGGCAGCTATGGCTATTCCTGCAATACGTCCAGAAACGGGTGAGATTCTAACAAAACCGCAAGAAATTGTAGACGCTTTTGCATCCTTCTATAAACAACTTTATATCTCTGAGATGTCAAAAACTGAAGACCAATTAGTCAAATATCTTGCTGACGTTAACCTCCCTTGCCTTATAGATGAGGGAAGAACTATGCTTGATGGGGATATCACCAAAGAAGAAATAGCTGCAGCTATTGCCAAATTACCTTATCATAAATCCCCTGGGGAAGATGGTTTCCCTGTGGAATTTTATAAATGGACCGGAACGGAAACAGTTGATCCCTTATTTTCTGCTTTCCAGGAGGCCGTTTAAGTAGATTCACTTGGTCCTATCTCTAACAGAGCGTTAACTGCAGTCATTCCAAAACCTGGCAAAGACCCGTTTGTTTGTAGTAGTTATCGACCCATCTCACTAATAAATAGTGATGTTAAGATCTTCGCAAGTATTTTAGCGGCACGCCTTCGCAAAGTTATTCCTTCTCTTATACACCGTTCGCAGGTGGGTTTTGTTCCAGGACGCTCATCTAGAAACCACCTTCGAACCCTGGCTCACACCTTATGGACTGCAAATGAGTTGAAGGAGGATGCTGTTGCCCTCTCATTAGATACAGAAAAAGCATTCGACCGAATTGACTGGAGATACCTGTTTGCAACCATGAAGCGCTTTGGCCTAGGTGATTCATTCATTTCCAAAGTTCGGGCCTCATTTATGAAAAGTGACGTATCGCTACGTAAAAACAGCGATGCGTCACTTTTCATTGTGCCCTCCTTGCGACATGCTAGATGCGTCATTTTTACAGTATGACGCATCATGTCGCAAGGAGTTACAGATACGTCAGTATTTCTGACGTATCTGTAGGCGCAAAAATGACGCATTGCTGGAGAGTGTCACAAAAGTGACGCAACTTCAGCAATGGGTCATTTCACATGGGCAAGTCCCATTTCAAATGTGCCTGCGTCAGTCTTATGCCTGCTGTGAGGCAGGTGTAAGATATTGACGCATTTGCGTCCTAGAAGTGGCGCAGTGAAATCTCATAGATTTCACTGTGTCACTTCTATGAGGCTTACTTGCGTCGGAATGCCCACCCTGCATACATTATACCTGGCGCAGGTATAATGTGGCGCAAGGATTTACAAAGTGACGCATCTACCTAGATGCGTCACTTTGTAAATATGATGCAACATGGTGCATTTTTTACGCCGCTGGTGTGTCACAAAAACTGACACACCAGCGGCGCAAAAGTGACGCAAGGGCTCATAAATAAGCCCCTTCGTCTTTTATATGGTAACCCAATAGCTCAGGTTAACTGTGGTGGTTTTCTTTCAGACCCTTTCCCAAGGTTGTCCCCTTTCTTCCCTTTTATTTCTATTAGCAATAGAACCTCTTGCCTCATCAATTCGACACTCACCACAAATACAAGGCATACCTGTGGGAAACGGTGATTCTAAACTATATCTATATGCTGACGACATTCTTCTTAAGCTTAAAGATCTTCCATGCTCTTTACCAACTTTACTTGAAATTATTGACAGTTTTGCAATCCATTCTGGTTACAAAGTGAACTGGGATAAAAGCGAGGCTCTTCCATTTTCTCCCGGTACCACAAAAGCTTCAATTGATGGTTATTCCTTCTGTTGGAAATCATCACAATTAAAATACCTCTGAGTTCTAGTTAATAGAGGTCTATCCAATATGGTTTCAGACAATCTCACTCCCCTTATAACACAAATGGAAACTGATTTTGCTAAATGGTCTCTTTCAGGTTTTTATATGTGGGGAAGGGTACAGGCTGTCAGGATGGTCACCTTACCTCGCTTTACTTATATACTGGGAATGCTTCCGATAGTTATTCCCTTATCTACATTACGTAGAGAGGATGCTCGTATTCAGTCTTTTGTTTGTGGTTCTATACGTCCTCGCTTAGCTGCTGCTAAATTAATGGCTTGCCACTCCTATGGTGGTTTGGGTTTACCATCTCTGGAACATTACTCCTTAGCCTTGCACCTTTCGCATTTAGTTTATTTACTCCCAAACACTACTGACCCTCCACAGTTGGTTCAAATAGAACATTCTCTTCTTAATCGAATTGATGGCCTTAACTTTCTTTATGGTATTCGACATCCACGCTCTTCCCCTCCACATCCGGTGATGCAAGCTACTTATCAAGCATGGCATCGAGCACATCGCCTCGTACAAACTTCTTACCGTTTGCATTGTAAAGCTCCACTCTGGAATAATGAAAGTATCCGAATAAATAGTAAAGCACTCCAATGGTCTAGTTGGATATCATGTGGCATTCAAAACACTTGATCAGGTCATATCAAATGGAGAGCTAAAACCCTTTGATCTGCTTCGTGAAGAATTTGATCTCCCATCACACCAAATATCACAATATTTACAGTTACAGCACTGTCTAAGACGATGTTTAGGTTCTCCTCCCTGGATATGGAACCCCTCACCAATATTAGATTTTCTCCTTGCATGGGGACGACGCAAAGGAGTGATGTCAGGCTTGTATGGTGTTTTAACTCTTGACTTATTTTCACAACCACTTGCTAAAGCTCTTCAAATGAAATGGCAGGAACGTCTACACATTACTATTGAAGCTAATGTATGGTCGGATATATTGGAAGATCTTGACAAAGGCACTCGAGAAGCTCGCTTGAAATTCTGTCTTTTTAAAATTTTACATGATTGGTATTGGACCCCTCTGAAATTGCAAAAAGCAGGATTATTGTCGCATTCTAAATGTTGGAGGTGCTCTGAAGCTAATTGTGATCTTCCCCATTTACTTCATGATTGTCCTTCCATGCTGGATTTTTGGACTTTCATAGGGGTCACGCTACAGAGAACTAATCCATCCCTTCGTCTTCCCCTTACCCTTTCTATTACTTTATTGCATGATCTTAGGACTCTTCCTTCCATTACACGTCTGCAACGTCGTCTTCTACACACTGCACTCTCTACTGCTAAAATATGTATCCTAAGACATTGGCATTCGTCTAACCCTCCTTCCCATGAACGTATTATATATCGACTTCAGGATCAAGAGGAAATTTTCCAACATGTCTGGACTCCCTTTCTTCAAGACCCCTAAGCACGTTCTTCCTCCTCTCATATATTTTCTTTACACTTTACCTCCTTTTTTTTGGACAAGGAGTCTATATCTATATCTATACCTATATCTATCTATATTTATATATATCTATATTCATCTTTATATTTTTCTATATTTATCTTTATTCTTTTCTGTATTTATCTTTATATTTTTCTTTCTTTATATACTTATATTTATATTGATACCTATCGATGTATTCTTCTACTTACTTATATACTTATTTTTTTTACCCTTACTTTTACTTTCCCTATTTATGTGTATGTATATATTTCCTTATTCATTTATTTATCTATTTATTTTCATTTGATTCTCTAACAACTTTCCTCATATCTTTCAATATTTACCTCACTTTATGCATTTTGTATTTCAGAGATCAATTTTTACTTCTTAAATTTTATATTTTATATTTATAATTATTTTACTATTACCTATATAATGAAATATATGCATTTATTAACTTGTTGTACATTGTTCTCTTTCATAATCTCTTCTCCATATCATATAAGATCCCTTATGTAATTCTTACTATCTGTTTTTTTTTGTGATAATAATATTCTCTCAGCTTAAAATGTTAAATGATAATCCTATGTATTCATATTTCTGTAATCATTACAAATCTTTCTCAATAAAATATTTCGAAACAAAAAAAAGATCTCTGCTTCTGGCTCCTATTTCAGACAGCCAGATTTTTCTTCCTGTACATACAAAGAGATTGGATATTTAATCTACCTTATAGTCTTTTCTGTTTTAAATAACGAAACCTCAGTACAGAATGCCACTGGTTATGTGAGTAATGGCATCAACCTGGGAAACAATAGCCAGGGATCTAGATATGACACAAAGTCAGGAGTTAGGACATGGGACTCCTGGAGAGCCCACCACAAGGTCAGATCTGCAGCAAGAGTGGAGAGGTCCAGCTATCGAAAGCCAGCAGGGAAGAAGGAAAGGCAGAGGTATCCGATGAACACACTACTATTTCCCCAGCTGCAGTCGAATTGAAAAGTGAAACTAGAACCCTAAGCTGTGGCAGCAGTATAACTGCAACGTAGGAGCTGCAAATAAGCTTGGACAACATCAAAATAATTCATTTTAGTCAGACATTAGAAATGCCGATCACGAACAGGAGAAAGAAACAAAGGTAAAATGCTGGGCTGAACAATAAAGAAAGAAAACATCAGCTCGTAGAAGTCAAGTGGGGGCCAGGATGAAAAATGAAGGATTGACAGACGCATGAAACAATTTACCAAAATAACTAAGAAGAAAGGGGATGAACAGCTGTGTCCCACTGGGGAGGGGATGGGGGGGAAGCACGCTGAAAATAGAGTTTCACCTAAAAGAAAGAAGGGGGGAAATTCTTATGAGGTTATGTGAAAAACCCCTTGTGCTGACGTGCTTCTTTCTAAGAGCTGTATCTAACTATGTTATGATCTGTAGCTTTGGCTCACAATCATGTGTTCTGTTGGCACAGAAGCTCAATACTCCAAACACACTAGTGCTGAGTTTGTTTTGGGGAAGGAAGTGCTGTCAATGCTCTAGGAACATCAGTGCCACTTGGCAAAGAGGTTTGTATTTCTGGTAGACACACCACACATCAGCACCTGAACACAAGCTCTATTTGCCATGAACCCATTAACTTGCAGGATGTTTGGAAATTGCAGCAGTTAAATGTGCTTGCGGTTCAGAATGATCTTGCTAGGTAATCGAGATGCATTGTTGTTGCTGCTATGGCCTTGCTCCAGAACTTGTGAAAACCTTGGAGGGTCTTTGTTTACCTTTTGAATGTGTGCATGGAAGCTAAAGCTGAATAAAGAGACATGTTCTAAGAATTAAGGGCAGAATGTACTAAGAGTTCATTCGCAAAAACTGGTTCCATATTGTTCACCGACTTTTTGTAAAACATTCACAGGGGGTCGTAGAACACTTCCAAATAAATATTAATCAGGATGATCTTAATTTACCACTGCCTGAGATTGGCTACAGACTTGGGCTTGGTGGTTTGCAAAGGACAGTAGGTCATCATCCCTGTGTTTGCATTCACAAACGGGAAACATGTTTTTTCAAAGGGGCCAGAGTTTCTAGAAGGAATCGGTGCTACTTTAAAAAAACAGGAGTTTGCTGTTTGAAAAAACATCAGGGAGAGCAGGCTGTGGTCACTCCGACCACTGCTTACTTCCCTGAGGCTGTTAACACAGTTCCCAAGAGGGAGAAGGACCTCTTCCCGTGTGTGAATCAATTACCACCTACCTTGAGGGGTTAGTACTTAGTCAATGGTTTGCGACTGGAAATGCAGAAACAAATCATTGATATCGTGTCACAATTTGTAAAAAAAAACAGTCCTTTGAAACTGTGATTCGGTGTGGATGGCAAAACCCATTTTACTAATTCGGAAAAACTTTTCTGACCCATAAGATGGGGGTTTACAATAGGAAAATGTAATTTGCTGTTGCAAACATGGATTTATCGGATTTCAGGATTTAAAACTGAAAATACGTTGCTACATCTGGCCTTTAGTTGTGCATTTGGAAAACAAACTTAAACACATTTACCTAACTTACATAGTTTGAAGCACCGTTTCTTTAGGTAATTTAGGACTATTATTTTGTAAATGTTCATATTCGTTACTATGTGAGGAAACAAGAAGCATTCTCTTCGCTTCACAATGTATAAATCTTTTTTTAATTTTATGAAAAGACAACCTTGAATCTATAACAGAATCCGAGAGGGTTTATTCACAAAAGAGACATTTCAGCAATATTTGTGTTCCACTAAAACCCAGAGAATCTGAGACATGGAGATAATCTGTAGATATCTACTATGACCAGCATCAGTGCTCAGCAGAGTGAACCAAAATGACAAGATACAGGGTCTATGTTTTCCCCTTCTCCTTTTCTAAGGTGAACCAATATATTGCTACTGTGGATGGGAGACGTGCGGAACAGTCCATCACTCATGTTGGATCTAGAAATCAGGTTAGTGCATTCTGATCGACTGTCTAAGTTATCATGTTATCATCCAAATTCTGAATGTAACTTGTCTCAAATTGTATATGTAGTAGCTAAATTACAGCAGGTTATTTTACTAATATCTGAGAATAAAGCCTTACTATCAGAATTAATTGAAGTCATACAAAGAATAGATACAACCCAAAAAACTGAAAAGAAAGAAGCTAGTCAAGTGCCATTGCACTCTGATTTCAAAGGCTTGGGCCTTTCCATCTTTTATGACATTCCGAGCTCTATTCACATGCCTATCCACTAGTAACTCCAAATATACCTGTATCATGACCCAAAAGATTTTCAGGTGAGTTAAATAATTTCACACTATTCCTTATTAGGGTCATTTTTTTTAATGCAAGCCTGATGACGAAAACAAAGAAGCTTTTGTCTTGTCATATTTAAATGGAAATGCTGCTAACTGGAGTGTGCCTTGGATGAGATAAATGATCCATTATTGTATATTTTTACTGCTGTCTGTGAGGAAATGTGTATGTTGTTTGTCAGTAATGTGAATTTTCTTTCTTGAGATAATGAATTATTACATTTAATAATCAAGATTTGTAGAGTTACATTATCACATTTAATGGTTTAGCTGTTGAGAATTGGCTTAAAGAGAAAAGAGCATCGTTATTGTATTAATGTCTACGAAGTGAACTAAAGGCTGTTATGGCCTAGGTGGTAGATTCTCTTCTCTAGTAAACAGAGCTAATAGATTTAGGGGTGCAGTTATACTATCATTTAGCCGAACATCAGTCAGAGAAAAAAATAGACTAAGGTGATAATTGACGAGAGTAGAAACTTCCTAAGCCCATGATAATAGTCAGTGTATAACAGTCCCATCTCAAATGAGTAAAGAGAAAGAAGACATACACAGAATATATGGACATACTATTCGAGGTAAGGCGTTTTGCTAAGAATTGCCAAAGAAAATTTAGAACATATAAAAATCGAGAATCAGTAACCCTACACATCAAGATCGAGAGGTAACAGCTGGAAAATACTAGATTCCATGGCAAAAAAGAGGCTGCCTTGTTGAGTGAAGAAATTAAGGGCCCTATTTGATTTTGACGAATGGAGTTAGTTCTGTTGGCCTGGTGGAGGAATTATGTCTGCCAGGACGAGACAACTCCGCCCACCAAATTTATAAATGACTGCCAAGCTGGAGCCACATGGTATGTGAGTCTTCTGCTAAAGAAACAGGGCATCTTCTATTTCTTCAAAACTTAACAGGGTATATGTGGCTTCTTTTTCCATGATTCTTTGCACTTTGCATAATTTCCATGCCAATTTCTCGAGTTCTGTCAGCTGCTTCTTTTTCTGAGTGTCTTTACATTTCACTATAGATTGCATAACCTGCCGCAAATTGGAAGCCTTTAACTTTCGGGTCAATGTCGTTCCCGGAGGAAATAACTTGAATTCATTGTTGCACTAATTGTGGATAGATGCCCATTCACAGCCAGGAGGCTGGAATGGGCTAATAATCGTTGGCCACACCGTATGTGGTGACAGTTACAGGTGAATATTTACTATACATAGAGTCTGGGTGATTTGCTAAAGGGCCACAAGTTTTGGAAAGAAATTAGCACATGTATCCATCAATATCAATTGGCCACAGTGCTATCCCTCTGGGGTGTAACGTGGTCCAATTGTAGGTACCATTTTGGATCATGTCATTTAATCCAGAATTAATTATATATTCTTTTCCACTTGGAAAATTGGGGCAAATTGACTTTTGGAATTGACAGCTTCTTGAAATCTTTCATGGAACTAAATCCTAGATAGGGGGGCTGCTGGACAGTTTTGTTCAGAAAGATAATTTCTTTTGGAATTATGCATGCTTCGAATAAGGCTTCTTTGCCCTGAATTTGCCAAAACTTTACCAATATTTCACACAACGCAGCAAGACAACTTGTTATGCTGCATTGCATGAAAGGGAGAGAGCAGAAATGATCCATATCTGCTAAGATGTGCCAGCTTTCTTCTGCATCCTAGCACTGGCGCACTTGTGGCTGCCTAATGCCAACACAGGCACTCTTGCGCCACGATACCTGTGTTACAAGCAGGAATGTTTTTGTGCAGGAACAAATACCTTCCAACACAAAAACAATCCTTAAAGTCATTTTCCTTGTTCTATGTGTGATTCTGAGCACCTCACACAGGAAAAGGAAGCAACAAGGAGAAATAAAGATATTTCTCCTCAAAACGCCTGTGTCTGGGAGGCGTAGCATTTTGACACATTCCCAGGTTTACAGCTCTTTGTAAATCTGGGAAAGCACCAAAATCCTTAAGTGGATGCATGGGAATGCCCATACTCCACCCATGGGGTTCCATGTTTAAATATCGATGTTAAAAATATCGATTAAAAAAATGTCGATGTAAAAATATCGATTACAAAAATATAGACTCCCTATACTTAAACAGGTAAGTACAATAATATCGACACAAAAATATCGATGTAAAAAATATAGAAGTAAAAAATATCGACTTTTAAAAATTACATAACTTAAATAAAATTAATTAAATAATATTAATGTTATTAACAAAATAAATTAAATTTAATATATATTTTAACTAATTATAACAAATAAACTTAATTTAATAAATATAAACACAAAAAATTTGTACATATACATATATTTACTTAAATACATATTAACTATTATCTTTATTTAATTTATAAACTTTTTAAATTATATAAAAATAAAATATACACATATATAAATAATTTAATATAAAATAATATATTCTATATTTAATTAACACATTAAACTATTAAAAAAAGAATAAAACATACATTTAATAACAAAATAAACACATTAGCAGGGAAAGCGCTGGATAGCGGAGGGGTAAAAATTACTATTCCCACTCCAGTAAGTGCAACAGTAGGGAAAGCGCTGGATAGTGGAGGGGTAAAAATTACTATTCCCACTCCAGTGAGGGCAACAGTAGGGAAAGCGTTGGATAGCGTAGGGGTAAAAATTACTATTCCCACTCCAGTTAGTGCAACAATAGGGAAAGCGTTGGATAGCGTAGGGGTAAAAATTACTATTCCCACTCCAGTGAGTGCAACAGTAGGGAAAGCACTGGATAGCGGAGGGGTAAAAATTACTATTCCCACTCCAGTGAGTGCAACAATAGGGAAAGCGTTGGATAGCGGAGGGGTAAAAATTACTATTCCCACTCCAGTGAGTGCAACAGTAGGGCAAGCGCTGGATAGCGGAGGGGTAAAAATTACTATTCCCACTCCAGTTAGTGCAACAATAGGGAAAGCGTTGGATAGCGTAGGGGTAAAAATTACTATTCCCACTCCAGTGAGTGCAACAGTAGGGAAAGCACTGGATAGCGGAGGGGTAAAAATTACTATTCCCACTCCAGTTAGTGCAACAATAGGGAAAGCGTTGGATAGCGGAGGGGTAAAAATTACTATTCCCACTCCAGTGAGTGCAACAGTAGGGAAAGCGCTGGATAGCGGAGGGGTAAAAATTACTATTCCCACTCCAGTTAGTGCAACAATAGGGAAAGCGTTGGATAGCGTAGGGGTAAAATTACTATTCCCACTCCAGTGAGTGCAACAGTAGGGAAAGCGCTGGATAGCGGAGGGGTAAAAATTACTATTCCCACTCCAGTGAGTGCAACAGTAGGGAAAGCGCTGGATAGCGGAGGGGTAAAAATTACTATTCCCACTCCAGTGAGTGCAACAGTAGGGAAAGCGCTGGATAGCGGAGGGGTAAAAATTACTATTCCCACTCCAGTGAGTGCAACAGTAGGGAAAGCGCTGGATAGCGGAGCGGTAAAAATTACTATTCCCACTCCAGTGAGTGCAAAAGTAGGGAAAGTGCTGGATCCCACAACAATAAAAAACAAAAACATCACATTTTTTATTACATTTATTTTCCAATATTAACATAATTAAAATTTTAATTTAAATATATTATTATTAACAAAGATAATAAAAAATCATTATTTACACATTAATTAACACTATAATATCCACAACACACACCTAAAATTAATTACACAATTACAATTAATATTTACTAATTAAGTAATGGAAATTAATTTAAAAATATTTAATAATTAATCAATAAAAAATTAATTACTTACCACCCTTCCCACCATTTACACATATAAACACCACAACACACACCTAAAATTTATTAAACAATTAACATAATTATTTCTTAATTGATTAATTGAAATTAATTAACAACTAATTATCAAACAATTATTAATCAATTAACACATTTAACTCTATAATTTTGTTTCTTCACAATTATACATATTAATTATCCAATAAATTTTATATAATTAAATTACTTCCCACCCTATTCCCCTATAAACCCACAACCCGCTACGGAACTAAAAACGCAAAATTCAATTTAAATTTTTTTATTAACTACTATAAATAATTAATTAAATCTATATAATTAAATTACTTCCCACCCTATTCCCCTATAAACCCACAACCCGCTACGGAACTAAAAACGCAAAATTAAACTTAAAATAAATTAATAACTAGTAAAAATTTTAAACATATAATAAAATGACAAACAATTCTCATTAAAAACACTAAAATACATAACATTATTAATAATTCGATATTTTTGTCAACTATATTTTTGTAAACGATATTTAAGACGTCGATATTTTTGTAATCGATATTACTTACCTGTCAGTCGATATTCTTGTCAACTATATTTTTGTTGTCGATGTTTCTTCCCCACAATATTTTTGCTGCGATATTTATGTTCCTCGATATTTCTCCATCGATATTCCTGCTCTGCACCACCCATGGAATGCCTCCCTGCCGCAAGGTAATGGAATGCAGTGTAATGCGCTGCCTTGTGTTACTTTGGCCTTACTAAAATACACAGAGCCACACAAGCAGGCTTTGAGTGGCTTAGTAAATCTCAGTTAAGTAAGCCCTTAGTAAATCTGTCCCTTGGTTCCCCAAATATTTTTCTCTTCAATATTTTCTTTCTATTACTCATAGCCTTGCACTGCAAAATTTTCAATAAATGTATGGGAATATATTAGTTTGCAATTAGTAATCAGATTCTTTCGTGGCTTTTCTTCCTTCTACAAAATAATACAAGGCTGCTGGATCTGTCCTGTCAATACTATTAAAGTAAGGAAACTTCTTCTTGAAATTTGGTTGACTATTTATGGGTCGAGCCCCCTAATGCTCTGACTGCGTATAATTATATATTTCTCAGGGAGGGCTGGTTCTGTGTATGTAGTGATGGCCAAAGCGGTGGCAACAAAACCTTTCTTTATGACTGTCATCATTAAATAAAGATCCTCATTGTCCGTACTGGTGTAAGCCTGGAAGTCCTTTAACATTTTTTAACTGTTTTTATATTCCATTGTTCCAAAATGGAATCAGGCATTATAATAGCATCAAGAGCAATCTTTGAAACATCTGGAATCTGTAGAATCTAAGTCGGTCCAATGATCTGATAGGGGACCTTTTCCAAGTCTATGCCATCTAGCACAGGATATGCTGTGCTGTTCACAACATTATAATCCCTTTGTACTCTGTGAAAAGAAGAATGCGGTTACAGTTCTTGAACTACAAGAAACTCAGTATTCTATCAGGAATGTAATGTCCATTATTAGCAGCAACAGCGTGATTAGCATAATGAACTATATTAGAAGGAAAAATAATCCAGTAGCAATCCAGAAGTAGAACCACTGTGGTCTTATGTATTTATCAGGCAGCCAGTAGCAAATAGAGAGCCAGCGGTGATGTTGAGTAACTGTGGAGTGTCAGCATTTCATCTAGTTCAAAGTCAAAACCATTTTTACCAACTGTAAAGGCAGCATTTCAATTGATGTGGGCTCATTTGGTGGTTTATAATAAATCATAACCGAAGTGGAAACTGTTGGGATTATTGAAATTGCAATATTAGGTTCTTCTTTAGAACTTAGCGTTTGGTGCAAAACTGGAGACAATGTAAGCTCTACAGGCTTGGGATTGGGACTCAAGATTCCAGTGTAGATGCTTTCTTCATTCGCTTCTTCAGATAGTTCCGCTAGAGTAGGGAGGGGGAGTACTCCTCTACTCTGAAGACTTTTAGGTGTCAAAGGGGGTCTGCTGAACAGAATCAGCCACATTGTGCTTTTTAATCTGATCAATGGACACCTTCCTGTTTTCCTTTCAACCAGCCAAGATTACAGTTTGTGTGCCATCTACTCCAAGGACCGGAATGGGTGGTCAGTATAACAGCCCAAACATTTGTTTATCAGGGATCTTCTCTTGTTCCAGCTCACCAAACCTGGGAAGCCACCCATCAGCAGCTTTAGGAACCTTACCCCCACTGGTGGCAGAGTTGATATGCTTCAAATTAGATAGCTGGTCCCAGACCTCTTGGATGCTTTGCAAGACATTCAAATGTTGATCCAGGTAAAATTATTTTTCTTCTGCCACCTTTACAAAACTAACAAGATCAAGCACATACATAGCTACTCTGAAGAGCATCTCAAATGGAGTGCAACCACCTAATACTCCTCTAGGCAGATTATTTAATGCTCTCTGAACTCCGTACAGATTATGTAGCCAACTCAGTCCTGTACTCAATACCCTAACAGCCAAGACTTGCTTAAGCATAACGTTGGTGCGCTCTATTAACCCGCTGCTCTTCACGTGAAACAGGTGTGAGTACTGCAGACAAAGCATCCCTGAATGCCCTTACAGATAACATAGGACCATTGTCTGAATGAAAGGTATGAACTGTACTTCTTGCTTCTAGGTACAGTAAGTTTTTTTTATGACTGATCGATCATCAGCATTCTTTTGCAGCCCAACCGTCAGGAATCTGGAGCATAAATCGATCGCAAATAATATACATGTATATCGGTTTACTGGATATATTGGCCCAAATGGTTGAGATAAATTACCCTAAATGGCAAATGGAGGTAGTAAGTGGAGTCTGAGCTGGTCTTGGAGCAGGAGATCGTATTATTTGTTGGCAGATGTTACATTCCTGTACATATCCTTTAGTTTGTCTAGGTAGATAAGGCCACCAATATCTTTGCTGGAGTATGGCTACTGTGGCACTCATGCCAGCAAGGGCAGACACTAACCCTTCATGAGCTGTTTTAATTAAACCTACTCTATTCTGCTAATTAACATAATTACGAATTAGTCTCTCTCTCACTCCAAGTAATGCAACCATTGGAGTGTTATCTTGATTGAGGGTATAAGCAGGGTAAGCCGTCTGAAGGCTTTTCACCTTTAGCTGTTGCTTGTATCTCAACCAAACTTTTTAGGTTGATCTTGGTTTGAAATCAGAGTACTGCTGATACTTTAAAAGTATGAACCGTTACCTTTTTGGCTCAGTCAGCTACACAATTCCCTTTAGAGTGAATTCCTTCACTTTTATTGGCCATGGTAAACTGAACATGGACCAAAGGAAGTCTGCCTTTTAAGATAGCCATCTTTCCCTAGACCGGTTTATTTCTTAACTGTTTTACTTTTTGAATCAATGAATCCTTTCAGTTGCCAATATGCTAACTCAAACTTGTACTCTTGCACACAGAATGCTGAATCCAACACATTAGAGTGAGAACTGCTGGATCAGCCTACTATAGTGCACGTAACAGGCATGAATTTCTGAAAGGTGTGCAGGGATATCACCTAACGTTTTAGTGGTTTAAATTGACTGGCTTCAGAGTATTTCTGTTTAGTACCAACTGCAGGCTGCGCAGAACCGTGTGTATGAAAGATGCTCTATTAGTTCTCAATGGGTAGTACATTAGGAGTTTCAATATTCTGGAGAAATACTTGAGTGCAGAGAATCGGATCATAGTCAAATTGTACATCAGCTGCACTTAAAGATGCATCAAACTGCACTCAACACAGGTGTAGATCTCGAGCATTAGGAATACTTGCTTTATTTGATGTAGCGTAAGAATAGGAGAAACTATAATTATTAGTTTCCCTTCTGCCAAAGAATGCCCTTCTAAAATGACCCTCAGCACTGCGGTAAGACTTTTCTCTGTGGGAATTAAGTGTGCTTTAGCTGTGGAGTACACACATGATTTGTAAGCAGTAGGAACTGTTTGTCCAACATGATATACTTTGTATGTGTAGACTAGGGGTGATTACAATAGTGGTTGGTCGCACTGCTAACCGCTATCGCGGTGGTCAGGAGACCACCCGACAAGCAGTCAGCGGTTCGACCGCCGCATTAGGATGCGACCGCTGGGCTGGTGGTCAGAAAGTGCTTATTTACACAGCGGCTTGTGCAGAGGCCCAGGAAAGGGTGTGCAGTACAAGCCACCGCGTAAAGGAGCACGTCCTGAACATCCATGCACCATGTGCCATGCACCATGTGGTGTGTGGCACAAGGTGCAATGGAGGTACAATGGCTCACGATGGACGGTGCCCTGTTTGGGGCCCCCAAAATTAGTTTCTGACTGCCTTTTCATGGCAGTCTTTCCAACATGAAAAGGCTGTCGGAAAGGGATATCGTAATCCTGACGGTGGTGCCTGCCTCGGCACTGCCTCCATTTGGGATTGGGATTTAGACCGCCGCCCCATCGGGATCACTGATCCTGTTGGAGGCAGTGGTCTACCCCCGACCACTTAGGGTCCAACCGCCTGGATTGTAATCTGACGGTCAGACCAAAGAGCTGTCAGTGGTCAGGCCGCCACCGACAGCCTGTCGGTGTTCGGTCCGACCGCCATCATAATCAGGCCCTATGTCTCTAACAGTTCTGCTTACAGTCCACAAAAGACAGCTATGCGTTTTTTGGTCCAATGTTTTTCAAAAACCGTGGGAGAATTTTAGGCGCACAAGGGCTGAAGTCGCTCAGCGTAATGTGGCAGCTAAGTACTTTCGAAGTTAAGAAATACCATCAGGACTTGTACGTTTTTTAACGTATTTGGATGCTGTAAGGTGGCACGCTGCAGCACGAAGTCTGGTGCCAAACCCCCTAACCTCACTAGATATTTCATATCCGAGGAAAATCACATTCAATTAAGCAATTTTAGATATTCTAAGGTTCATTTTGTAACCGTGCGCAGTCAATATTGTCACTATCCAGTCAACCCTAATCAGGTGCTGTATGGGTCATTCTCTGTGATGTAAATGCCATCTATGTAAGACAGCACCTCGGGATCTTCCTGTAAGATCTCTATAATACATGCTGCAAATAAAGATGACTATTCTTGAAGCCCATCAGCAGTTGTTTAAAATAGAATTAAAAATCATTAAAGGAAAGAGCGATTAGATACCAGCTTTAGGCAACATGTTTTGTCTGAAAAACCTACTGGAAATGCCCAGGATTGTTTTATGTTTTTTCTGCACAAGGCTCCTGAGCATTTTGTACAGATAGCGTGCATGTATGTGAATTTAAATTTCTCTAGTCTAAGACTATTCTATATGATCCATCAGGTTTTAAAACCAGGAAAAGAGGCATGTTCATTGTAGAACTACAAGGTGCTATGATGCCCTGATATTGTAGCTGATCTAAGATAGTTTTTATGTCCCATTTTGCGCCTGGCTTCAGAGGATATTGAGTTTGTATTTGGAGCTCAATGATTGAAATGTGAAATAGAGTCTTTATCTCATTCCGCTTGGTTTCTATACAGTGCTGGAGCTTGCAGATTCATTAGGTCCTCAGGTATGTAGGAGGAAAATGCAAACATTATTACCTCCTCTACTCAGGATGCATCCCTTAAAAAGGCTGGAGGTTAGTCATCCTCTGCAAGAATGATGTCATAGGCATCTGATGAATGTGGCCAGAATCCTGCTTTAATTTTGCATGATATATGCCGCTCAATTTGTATTTTTACATTATAAACCCTTTCTGGAGGATTTAAATGTTCGTCTGGAATTTGGACCAGTATATGGTCTGAGTCACCACGACAAGCTCTTGGAGAGTCTGCTGCACAATTGTCACTTCTGCTGTATGGTCCAGTAGCGCTGTTGCCCAAGTCCCGATCCATAGGAGTATTCTTAGTTCGCAGGTCATTCTTTTTTTAGCTAATTCTGCTTTTTTTGTTTTTGAAGTGAGTCCTAGAGAACAAACTTTTTTATTTCTTCTTTTCACTAACTACAGATTCAAGTCCTTTACTTTTCTGATTGGTATGCTAATTTTTCCTTTGGTACTCTGTCCATCCAGCCATCTCCGAGTCCTGAACGGGAAGGACGGCTATCAGAATACGGATAGTGCCATCATGGCGGCAGTGACGCCGTACCTAGGGGCGGCACTGTTATTGTGGGAGATGTTTATTGTATCCTAGATGGGAATTTGGATCGTGAACCTCACCAACTGCACACCAAACTACACAGGACCGAGACACTGAAAGATATTTTACAGGGCATGCAACTCACGGATATCTGGAGAGTGCGCAACCCTGGACAGAGAACATTCTCATGCCACATGCCTGCAACTAATACGTTTAGCCGTCTAGACTATTGCTTCGTCTCACATGAGCTGACCATGGAAGTAAAAGGGATCACATATCAGGGCAAGGTATATCTCGGACCATTCACCGGTCTTGCTCAGCTGTGAGGGCCACAGACCTAAACCGACAGTTCCGATGTGGCGGCTCACGGCGGAGGCACTAACAGACCCCCCCCTTTGCGGCGGCGGTGTTGACTGCTCTGGTCAGATATTTTGAGGAAAACTGGGTGTCTGCCTCGAGTAGAGCAAATGAGTGGGACACCATGAAGGTGGTTCTTAGAGGGGTCTGTATGCACACGACATATGGGGTAAGGCAGCAATTGGAAAAAGATATTGATACCCAGGAGCAAAATCTTGGCAAACTCGAGGCGGAGTTGAACATTTCCCCACAGAAAAGAGGAGAATGGTGCGAGGCGTGCGCTGAAATACTGGAGTCATGGAAGCGACTAGAAAAATACGACTACACTGTTTATAGGCAGCGCCTTCATTGTGACAGATCTGGAGCTATGTTAGCCAAGTTACTTAAAAGGGAAACGACCACGTTACCGATCTTGCAACTTCAGGATAGCGACGGGACCCTGAAACAAACACAGGGGGCGATCCGGGGTACACTTGCTAAACCCCTGGCCAATGTCTATAGGAAGCGCATGGTACCTCCTCGAGAGGCCATAAATAAGTTTCTGACCTCAATGGAGCTACCCCTAAATTTAGACGTAAAACTACTAAGTAGCATTCTGGCGAATAGACGTCTCCCTCATGTGACTCATCTGATCCACCCGGATCAGGCCGGTTTCAGACCACAACGTAGCACTTCGCTCAATCTAAGACGGTTGGCACATGTTTGGAATGACCGGGGCCTGGCAGAGGATGATTATGCCTGCGCTCTTCTGGATATAGAGCAGGCGTTTGATTCTGTGGCTTGGCCGTATGCGTGAGCGGTATTACAGCAAATGGGAGTGGGACGGACCTTTCTCAAATGGACACAACTGTTGTACACATCTCCTTGCGCCAGGGTCAGAGTAGGGGGCAGGATATCAGAGGCGTTTCCGCTGGAACGGGGTACCAGACAAGGATGCCCCGTCGTCCCCTATATATTCGCAATGATAATGGAGCCACTGGCGGCGGCGCTCAGAGATCGGCTGAGTGTTTGGGGGATAACGGTGGGCAACAGCAACCATGTGGTCTCCCTATACGCCAAAGATACGTTGGTGTATATCCGGCATCCAGATCGCTCGGTGCCTCTTGGAGGTCCCGGGGGACTTTAGAGTTGTGTCGGGTCTCCAAACTAATCACAAGAAGTCTAAATTATTGCCGCTCTGGAGATTGTGTCCCCAACCAATTGACTTGCTTCCGGAGGTGTGGCTACCCTGGACGGCTTTGGCTTCCAGATATCTGGGGATTAAGTTGGCACAAATGCCCGAAATATTCCTGGAACTTAATATAGGGAGGGTTGTGGAGGGGATTCGTGATTCCATACTCTACTGGAGGGATTTACCCCTCTCCCTTATGGGCAGGGTCGCGATCACCAAGATGATCATTCTGCCAAGGTGCCTTTATGCCTTACAAAACTCAATATATAAAATCCCAGCCAGTTATTTTAAAATACTAGACAGCCTGATAACAGATCTTCTCTGGGTCCCCAGGCGTAAACGCATTTGCTTACTATGTTACAGAGACCCTGGCAACAGGGCGGGGTGGAGGTCCCATGTATTGAATTTTATTATATAGCTGCACAGTTGCAGCACGCAATTCACTGGCTAGATGACCAGGATAACTGGGGAAAAAAAACTATTGGCGGGGACGCATGGGGGAGACCCTTGCTGGAATTACTAATGCATGGCAGGGGGGTCCCTAAGGAATGCCCCTACATTATCCGTCATGTAGCCAAGGTATTTGAGACCACAGTAAGGAAGGTAGTAAGACATGCACCATACGCACCGGACATGCCATTATGGGTGATACCGCCGTTTGCCAGGATTGCTGACTCAATGTCAGTTCGAAAATGGAAGGACGGGGGATGCCCGACGATGGGGGATCTGTACAATAATGGCCAGTTCGTGACGAGTGAGTGTGCGGAAGCTTCCTTTGATTTGGGCAGAGGACAATTTCTGCAATATGCAAAGATCTCTTGGGTGGCTGGGGAGCTCTTGCCGTCCTTCCCGGAGGAGCCCCCATAACAAAAACATTGCAAGTAATGCTGTATATGGCCCAAGGTCGACATTTGATAACTCACTTATATTGCAAAATACGCGATGATTTGCAGAGGAAAACACTCACCATTCAGGCGACGGGAGAACATATGTCAGTGCAAGAATGGGGCAGAATACATGAAGGCGTCAAATAGGGGAGCTCTAATACTCGATTCAAGGTAATCCAAAATAACATTGTGCATCAGGCTTACCTCACTCCCAAAGTGCTGAGCAAGATATACCCAGAGCGGGCTAGTGATTGCCCCCGATGCGGGGAGGCGGAGCCTGACTTCTTGCACATGGTGTGGACGTGCCCAAGGGTGGTCTCATTCTGGACGGATATTATACAAAAACTATGAGTGGCCTCGGGGTGGGAGGTTCCCAGGGAGATACGTACAGTATTATTGGGACTTCTATCCACACCCAAGAACAGAAAGCTGAGTAGGAAATTTGTATTGTTGGGATTAATCTTAGCGAAAAGACAATTACGATCGCATGGCGGAGTTCGATACCCCCAAATTGTGAAAGGTGGTTAAAGGATATGTGCGAATGGGCAACAGCCGAGAAAGTTAGGATGAAACAAGTCCGGAGAGATGACAAGCTAGAAGATGACCTACAAGCATGGATGGCAATCATTAGTGACTTAAGGACCCCCCCCGGAGAGTAGATAGAGATGAGGAACGTAGAGGAGGGGAAACATGCAAGACCTAGGTGCATTTCCAGTTGGACGGACCAGACAAAACATTAACACAAGACAAGGTGTAGACATTCCTGAGGGGGAGTTAAGGGATAATGTTGGCTTGCGTTAAAAATTGCATTTAAATCAATAAGAGGGGAAAAGAAATGAGGAAGTGGTATGTGGGGAATAGCTCTGCAAAAACGGTGTAATTGACTGTGTAATACTTCGTAATGTATACTAGAATCTTGCATTGCAGGTTATCAAAGTATTCTCTGATGAAAAGTACCTGAATGGAATATTCCGGATAACGTATACATGTGTAAAATAAAAATGCCAATAAAGTTGTAAAAAAACAAAAAAGAATATGATAGGTCTTTTTATTTTTTAATGGTCCGTTAATTTGTAACCACCTAGTCTGGACGGCGATCAAGTTATTTTCTTCTGTTTTAATCTGTTTCTTTTTTGCCTCTGGTGTATCGATAGATGTACATGTCGCAGAAATTATTTTATGTAATTCTGTCTGCACTCTTGGATGGGAACTGCTGCAAGTCTCTGGAGCATGGTCATAGCTGCTGCTTCTCTGCAGATGCCATTCAGAATAATTGAGAAAAAGTTTCAAAATTTCCCATTCGTTTCATTCCCAAATCTAGAGCCAGTGCTACCCTGAGCATATTTTGTACTTGTCTTAGTACATCGGTTAGTACTGCAAATGAGGGTGTGCCAAAATTATTGTGTAAATGCACAGAAATATAATCCCCATGTTTTGCACTCCTCTACGTGCAGCACCATTCCAAGCGGAATACACATAGCCAGAATTCAATGCTTATCTTGGGGTGTTGTTTAAGGATAGACTGCTTCAAGCTGGTTGGTCTTATGAGCAATCAAGAAAGCAATTTCATTGTGTTTTATGGGCCCCCTGCCCATAATAGCGTTCATAGTTTGCGGACTTATTGTCTGTATCGTAGGTAACCTGTGGTGTGGGTCCTGCCGGAACCACTCTGGCTGCTATGTTTTTCAGTATATACTGTCAGAGTCACCTATGCTGGTTTGCAGCAAATCTCTGGCCTGATAAATCCATCTTGAAGCTTCTCCAAACTATGGCCAAATACAGGGTTTTTTATAGCATCCAATATAAATAACGAAAAATGTTCAGCCTAGATAGGAGGCTTTTGCGCGTGTCTAAAACTTCACACTCTCTAACAGAAAGAGAGAAAAGAGTTTGAAAGCCAATATACGATAAAATAGAGGAGGTTAAAACAGTGATCATGACATCTTATCAGGCTATTCGAGATGTTTTGTCTCAGAGAAATCCGACCAGGTTCATATAGTATCTTTATTTTTCTCCCAGACAACTTAGATGGTCCTTGATCTTTTCTATGATTTTTCAATTAATTAAAGCCGATGTCCTAAATAATAGCAAAACTGACACTTCATCTAAGCAGACTCCACCATAAAGTGAGAATAAGCTGATGAATGATTCACCGTTAATTTTATCTTAAAAAAATTCAATAATTCTATATCTCTAATTAACGTGAAATTATTTTTGACAAAACTACATACAGAAAAACAGTCTATGGATAACAAAGCTTGGATTAAAGAACAGGAAGATAGAGATGAGGAGAATGGAATACTGTATTAAGGGAAGACCGTATACTTGCCATCAGTTCAACTGAGACAGCAGGCTATGAGTTGGCTTCATGATTCTAGAACTGCTGAGCATACTGCACTAGCTATGTTAGCATCGAGTATGAGATATTTTTGGTGGTCGAGAGTATTTGTTGATGTAAAACAGTATGTTCAGTCATGTTTAATTTGTGCTAAAACTCAAAGTGCCCACAGTAAACCTGAAGGCCTTTTCAAACCATTACCTGTTTCACCTAAACCTTGGCGTACTGTGTCAATGTAGTTAATACATTGTTTCTCCTAAGCTTTGGCACACTGCGTCAGTGTATTTTATATTAGTTACTTGAAAGTCAAAGTTGTACTTTTATTTTGGTGGTTGTAGATTATTTGACTAAAATTGGTCATTTTATCTTATTACCAGTATTCCCCTCTTCAAAAGAGTTAGTACAAATCTTTGTACATCACATAATTTAATTACATGATATTCCAAAACATTTAATTACTGACAGAGGTGCCAATTTACCTCAAGATTTTGATCTGCTTGTTAAGTAATTACATATGGAGGTCCATCTGTCTACTAGTTATCACCCCCAGGCAGATGGGCACACTGAAAGATTGAACCATATATGTTGAACAGTATTCAACATGTCAAGCGCTGCTACAAGAGAATTGGAGTAGGATACTGTGGTAAGCATAATTAACATATAATATGCTGAACATTCAACTACTGGGATGTCAGCTTTGTATGTATGGACATCATCCCAGAATATTAACATCAGGTTTGTCTTTGTCTACGTCATTTCCTTCAGTACATGAACATTTAACTGAATTGAGGAAAGTGCAAAAGTAATCACAGGAAACAATAGAAAATGCTAACGTGACAAAACATTACATGGTGATCGTAAGAAATAGTCCCAACACACAAATATGTTGTGGGTGATAAAGTACGGTTATTCACAAAAATAGACATTTAATAAAATACTCAAACTGACAATATAGTCCCAGATCAATTTCCTGTTGAATAAATTGTGAATCCAGTTAGAGTATGGTTGAAATTGCTCCAATCCATGAGACTTCATACTGTATTCTAGGTACTTTATTGAAACCCGGCTCTATTTAAAACTCTAAATTCTGTGCCAGTTCAGGTTAAAGTGCAAAAAGAATATGAAGAACAGATTTTGGATGCAAGAATTGTTTGAAAACAATTGCATGATTTAGTAGATTGGAAGGGGTTCCTCCATGGGAACCAAATTTTAATCTTCATGCTCCATGTATATTATGCAACCATGCAAGTTATATGCCAAGAATCCAGGCAAACCAGGAGTTCCACTGCCAGATGGTATCCTTTTGGGGAGGCAAGGGAACATTCACGATCCGTGGCATGGGCTCACCTTATTGTGCTTAGCAGGACATGGAGTACAATACTGTAAACTGAATATCGCTGTATTTGTTCTGGGGAAGGAAGGGTTTGCCAATATCCTGGATAATCAGTGCCATTTGGCAAAGTGTTTTATGACCCT
This sequence comes from Calotriton arnoldi, assembly GCA_963921515.1. Classification (NCBI taxonomy): domain Eukaryota; kingdom Metazoa; phylum Chordata; class Amphibia; order Caudata; family Salamandridae; genus Calotriton; species Calotriton arnoldi. The sequence continues at coordinate 104,610 of CAWUFW010021100.1, read as the reverse complement.
GAAGGAAGCAAAATGCATTAGAGCCCAAACTCACATTAAATTTCTCCTCAACACATTCATCTCTCGCAATGCGAGTGCAGTGCCCTTGCTAAGTAATAGAGTTTCATTGTTGCTGAAGACAGGATCTTTCTACCAGAACTTGTTTTTCCTTTTGGAAGCATGTTTGGAGGCTGAATACAAAAAAGTACTCTGAGGATTAAGTTGTGCTTTTGGAAAACAAAATTAAAAAGTTGGAAGTACTGATTCTTTGGATACTCTTTTCTCCTGTATCCCATTAACCTTTCCCCATCTCAACAACAAACTCCTATTGCATATGGATGACTGTTAATGGGTAAAAATACATGGCTCCCACTAGATCTGGAAATCAATGTTAGTTCAGGACAAGAAGGACCCCGGACGAACAAAGATCCCACCTCTACTATTACGTCCACAAGGGTCCAGCTGACCTGTACTACCATGCTTGTGCCTGGCAACATTGGTCCCGTTCCCTGTTTTTCCTTTGGCTAGAAAATGTTAATAACTGAAACTTGATGTATCAGTCAGCTTTACATATCAACCCTCATCCTAGCCCTCTTGCCGTATAGTTAGCCCTTAAAATAATGTCCCTGATATACCAGTATCAAAGCAGAGCAGCTTTACATTATCTTTTATTAAAATAAAGCAGAATTAATTTTAATGAAAGAAGCTTGTATTATTTCCCCGGTTCTATGCCACTTGAAAGATTATAAATCTATCCAGAAAGTCAATATGAGGGGTCCAATTAAATGAGAATGGATTAACATTAGCTAATTATGAGCCAATAGCAGATGATGTGCACTCGCTTGAGGTGCAGTGCTCCCGAACTCACAAATTATTGCAATGCAGTCAGATTTGTAGAACTAGTATCTTGGAGCATTCTTGCAAATAATGTAGTTGGTGGTTATCCTAAAAGTTAATAATCAGTTTCAAGAAAAAAAGAACACATGCTGAAAGTGCCTCAGCAGTCCTCGTTATCCCCACGATCAAACAAATGATGTAATAAAAAAGTACACAAAAATACTCCTTTATTTGTTCATCTTAATAAAGTACAAAAAAGGGCAATAGTGATGGGGCAAATACACATCACCGTTTTACCCATGTCTCTGGGCTTTATCAGTTTCACTTTGCAATGGTGGTAGAAATGAACAATGAAAGTGGGCAGTTAGTCTTTGTAGCTAAATTTCAAGGCATACACTCCTTTAAAAACCCCATGTTTAGGATACTACAAGACCCCTATCTGGAGCACAGGTGGTGAATGAGGAAATTGTGCCCTATTAGGCAAAGAGGATGTGAGCCTCTTTGGAAGAACTCTGCATTATCACTGAAGTTAATAAAATGTGCGAAAGGAAGAGGAGGAAGTTGCACAACTTCGTATCCCGAGGGAGTATTACCCTTTCCCAGTCTGCAGGAGAAATACAGGGAAAAATTCAGGGGATTTTTTTTTTACTTGTTTCTCCAGTTCAGATGTTATCCATCCAGGTTGTCATCTCTATTTGCGAGTGCCTTCAGAAAGCAGCCCAGTAAATGACATGCTACATATATTTATGATGAGCTATATTTATTGAAACTACTCCCTTGAGAACATTCAGTGTAATTGGGCACCAGATCTGGGGTATGATTGTATGCTAAAGATTGGAATGAGTACTGACTTGCATCCTTCTCCTGATTAATTTCAAATTAAGGTGAGTTCCGTTTTTCTCAGTTTATCAACAGTGTTTCACTCTGATACTTCTTAACAAATATACTGATAATTACTCAAATATTTGTACTAGATGTTATACCAAAATCAGGAGCTGGATAAAAGTTGGATGGCAATGCCTAAAAAACAACATACTCCAGTCACGCCTTTTTTTGTTAGAGACTCTATCTAACTGCACACTGCTCACCTTTGAATACTCCCCAGGCGTCAGACTGGATCCGGAAACTTTATTGAACTGTACCTCTGTGCGCTGGTAGGTGGCGCCAACAGCTCCGTGTCAACGTTGTTCATTATGAATGTAACATGCAAGGGACTATATAGGCGTCATCTATGTGCTCTGACATCAGTTGGTTTCGTACCTTTTCACACCTACAGATGCAGAGCCAAAAACTTGGTAATGGCCAATGTGCAGATTCCAAGACTGGGATCTTCTTAGATGAAGAGACCAGTTCGCAGAATGGAAAAGAAGGGAGCATCAGTGAGGAATCTGCAGTTAGATGGAGTCTCTACCAGAAAAGGCCTTACTGAAGGTACGTAACTTGTTCTGATAGATTTCTAACCGTGGGTTTCTCGCCTTAGAATACATACTAAAGTACTACCCTCCAGGAGGTGGGTCTGCGAAATAGCTCAAATCAAAAAGGCCTGCAGGACAGAGCAGGCAAAATAACTTTCTTGACAGACTTGACTGTCCAGACATTAGCACTTTGTGAACATATGGAGCGACGCCCATCTAGCTGCCTGGCAAATGTCCAAGACATGCACTCTGCATGCCAGCACAATGGTAGCAGCCTTGGCCCTCCTGGAGTGAGCCTGCAAGCCTTCAGGAGGCTGCTTCTTCGCCAAGGCATAAGAAAAAAAGAAGCTCTGGACCAAAAAGTAAAATCACAAACAACAAATAAGTTTGTTTGCGAACCACAACAACCCTCGGTGCATTTTTATTTTGTCGTAATGCAGTTGAGGGTATTGGTTGATTTATTAAAAAGATTAATAAAAATACATACATAAATTCAACAACAAACATAATGAAATCTTTACAAACAAATTCACATATAATCACAAAACAAAAAGAAAACAAATTTGGTTGTCATTCTTAGCCTATCACAACCATAATTTTGAAAGAATATATCAATGGTGTTTATGAGCGTCTTTGGAAGAGTCCATAATCCACCTACGAGGTAGGCAAGGGAATAAACATATATCTTGCTTTTGTATCTAATTAAGTGCTTCCCCGACATGAGAAATTATAAGAATTTATCTTTGGTTGGCTCCTCCAAATCCTATAGAGTCGACACATTTGGCCTGCATTAATTAGATGGTCTCATCGGGACCAGCGGGTGTGGTAGGTGACCAATAATTCTCGGCACAGCGCTACGACTTATTTCAATTGTTATAAGTCTTCCTGTGCTTATTGCATAGCAACATAAAATCACACACTATCCCATTTTCTGTTGTACTAACTCAGTTACCAGTGTAATTTCTCATTTGGGCATCAGGTAGAAATGTAATGGAGGCAACTGGCTAGTCTTAGGCTGCAAAGAAACTTCCGTACTCACTAGAATAGGGTGCAGACACAGCAGGCTTCGTTGCCGAGAGCGCAAGCGTGCTCGTAGGTGTAGATAATGCATAGCAGATCCTTATGCAGAGCACTATCCAGCATGAGATGGTTTGTTTCTGCACTGCCTTACCCTTCTTTGCTCCTGACAACCAACAAAGACCTGATTGTCCACCTGGTGTTCCCTGGTGCGATTAAGATAGAAGCTCAGAGTCCTTTTGGGATCCACGCAGTGCATCGTCCCTCCTCCTTAGGATGTGAGGCAGAGCGAAGAATGTTGGGAGAATTATGTTTTGGCCAACGTGAAAGGGAGTCACAACCTTAGGAAAGAAAGAGGCATACGTCCTTAGAACCAACTTGTCAGGATAGAAGGAGGTGGGATAGGGTGAAGTCAGAAAACCTGGGTCCTCAGGCGCAGGATGTTGACGGGCAATTTGTCTGCCGTCCGGTGGCCCGAAGCAGGGCTCAGTCCTGGTCCCCAAAAGGACATCTGGCATGGACTCATTAAAGGGCAAGAAGGGTTCAGAGCTGGTTTGACCCGGCTGTCAAGGACTCATTAAAGGGCAAGAGGGGTACAGAGCTGGTTTGGCCCGGCTGAAGAATTTCAGTGAGGACTCTAGTTTTGACTTGCTGGACTGGTAGCTGTAAGTCCAAGACGTTCCCTGCCTTCCGCATGACCATGGCGAAGGAGGCAGTCTTCTCTCGGTCTGGGCCCTAAGGAGAGACAAGGCCAGTGCCTGGTGAGGTATCCAGGTCATATGGCATCCTGGAGTTCCTGATACCACTTGTCTTCCTGAGCAGGACGGGAAGGGGGGTGGGGTAGTTGATCATTCTCATAATAGCCATTGTCTGAGTCATTTTTAAACAGATCATGAATTATGCATGGTCAGCCATAGCACAAAGGCAGGGTATTGGAATCAGAGAGGTGCCCCGTAGTGAGGGGTAAAAGGGACACTGAGTAAGCCTTTGACTGAGGTTGAAGCGGCACCATCTCGGAACCGGATAGAGCCAAAATAGGGCCATCGTCTGGCGAGAAGGGAATCAGTGTCAATGGATCATTCTCTGGTGAAGATCTCGAGACCAGGATGGTAGTCAGTCCGGATCAAGAGTCCTCCACTGACACCAAAAGAAGGTCCTGTCAGTGGTAACCCAAGTGGGGCACTGCTCGGCTCCTTGGGGCTCGAAGGTGCGCCAGAAGGAACTGGGGTCATGCCAAAGATGAGACCCATTACATCATAAAACTCCTGGATCTGGGCAGGAGTGGCCTGGGCAATTCGGGATGGCACGGGGTCTGGTTAAGGCGCCAGCTCCACAGAATAACTGCAGGAGCGGGACTGTGAAGTACGATGACGCCTCTACAATCTCACTGGGTACTTGGAGGGGTGCAGTGAAGTCGGGCTGCGCTTCTACTTACTTCTTTTTAGACTTACCAGACGACTTGGACTTGAATGACAATCGGTCACAGTAACTGCTCCGGGAATGAGATCAGGACTTTCCGCAAGACTGGGACCAGCACAGAGGCTTGCGGTGCCAGGTGACAAAGAGCATTGCCTTCCGCACCTGGATGGCCTTCGGGTGCATGGAAGCACAGGCCCTGTAAGTCTTAGGGTGGTGGCTTGACCCACGAAACCAGAGTCAGACCAAGTGGGGATCAATCATAGGCATCTGCTTGTGACAATGCCCACAAGGCTTAAAGCCTGTGGACTTATTAGGGGGCCTTTCCCTTGCACACTGGTTGAAGAAAATTTAGAAGAAAAAACTTTTAAAAGCTTAGTCTTAGACCGAGGTAGCTCTGGATCCGCATCTGTTGGTGCGGAAAGATAGGAACTGATGTCAGCACGCATAAATGGTGCCTATATAGGCCCACGCAAATCACATATGGTGCAGGTGACATCTACAAGGGGCACCTAGCGGTGCAAAGAGGTAATGCTCTAAAAGGTTTATGAATACAGTCGGATGCCTGGGGAAGGTAAGCAAGACATACACAATACAAATCAAGCAAAATACCTCAAGGGCTTTGCTGGTTTACTACTGAAGACGATCACCCATGATTCACTCTGAAAGAAATTCTGTGTTTTCAGGGCATTACTGGGTCGACTACTAATTGCACAAAAATTATGATTAGTCGAACCACCCTCCATTGTAGGTTGGATTAATAGATTAAAATTAGTCATGAAGTTAGAGTATATTTACTATAAAAGCAAGGAGCAACTGAAGATATTTTATATAATTTAGGAACAGTTAAAACAAAACACAGATAATTGAGGAATGTATGGTCTTGTTCTGCGAATCAATTAGAAAAGTACCTTAAAAAGCAAAGTCTAAGTCATGGGTACTCACAAACTTTCTCTCGGGGGCCAAATTTACAGTGTGGTTTGTGGCCGAGGGCCGCACCGGTGGGGGCGGGGTCAGTGGGGGAGGGGGCGGGGCTAGAGCAAAAAAAAATAACTATGACCATGAGGTTGAACACAGGCCCCTGCAGCGGACGCCTTCGTCCACTGAGCCACCAGACCCAGCATACACACATCTCTCTCTCTCTATCTATCTCTCTCTCGCTCTGTCTCCTTCCCTCTCTCTATCTCTCCCTCCCTCTCTCTCCCTCCCTCTCTCTCCGTCTCCCTCCCTCTCTCTCTCTCTCTCTCCCTCCCTCTCTCTGTCTCACTCACTCTTTGTCTCCCTCTCTCTCTTTCCATCTCCCTCTCTCTGTCTCCCTCCCTCTGTCTCCCTCCCTCTCTGTCTCCCTCCCTCTCTCTGCCCCTCTCTCTCCCTCCCTCTGTATCCCTCTGTCTGTCTCCCTCCCTCTGTCTCCCTCCCTCTGTCTGTCGCCCTCCTCCCTCTGTCTGTCGCCCTCCTCCCTCTCTCTGTCTCCCTCTCTCTGTCTCCCTCCCTCTCTCCCTCCCTCTCTGTCTCCCTCCCTCTCTCTCTGTCTCCCTCCCTCTAGCTCTGTCTCCCTCCCTCTCTCTCTGTCTCCCTCCATCTCCCTCTGTCTATCTCCCTCTGTCTGTCTCCCTCTGTCTGTCTCCCTCTGTCTCCCTCCCTCTGTCTCCCTCCGTCTGCCTCCCTCTCTCTCTGTCTCCCTCTCTCTGTCTCCCTCTGTCTGTCTCCCTCTGTCTCCCTGTCTGTCTCCCTCCCTGTTTCCCTCTCTGTCTCCCTCCCTCTGTCTCCCTCTGTCTGTCTCCCTCTGTTTCCCTCTCTGTCTCCCTCCCTCTGTCTCCCTCTCTCTCTCTCCCTCTGTCTCCCTCTCTGTCTCCCTCCCTCTGTCTCCCCCTCTCTGTCTCCCTCTCTCTGACTCCCTCTCTCTGTCTCCCTCTCTCTGTCTCCCTCTCTCTGTCTCCTTCCCTCTGTCTCCCTCCGTCTGTCTCCCTCTCTGTCTCCCTCCCTGTCTCCCTCTGTTTCCCTCGGTTTCCCTCTGTGTCTCCCTCCCTCTGTCTCCCTCTCTCTCTCTCTCCCTCTGTCTCCCTCTCTGTCTCCCTCCCTCTGTCTCCCCCTCTCTGTCTCCCTCTCTGTCTCCCTCTCTCTGTCTCCCTCTCTGTCTCCCTCTCTGTCTCCCTCTCTGTCTCCCTCTCTGTCTCCCTCCCTCTGTCTCCCTCTCTCTCTCTCCCTCTCTCTCTCTCCCTCTGTCTCCCTCTCTGTCTCCCTCCCTCTGTCTCCCCCTCTCTGTCTCCCTCTCTCTGACTCCCTCTCTCTGTCTCCCTCTCTCTGTCTCCCTCTCTCTGTCTCCTTCCCTCTGTCTCCCTCCGTCTGTCTCCCTCTCTCTGTCTCCCTCTGTTTCCCTCTGTTTCCCTCTGTGTCTCCCTCCCTCTGTCTCCCTCTCTCTCTCTCTCCCTCTGTCTCCCTCTCTGTCTCCCTCCCTCTGTCTCCCCCTCTCTGTCTCCCTCTCTCTGTCTCCCTCTCTCTGTCTCCCTCTCTGTCTCCCTCTCTCTGTCTCCCTCTCTGTCTCCCTCTCTGTCTCCCTCTCTGTCTCCCTCTCTGTCTCCCTCTCTGTCTCCCTCTCTGTCTCCCTCCCTCTGTCTCCCTCTCTCTCTCTCCCTCTCTCTCTCTCCCTCTGTCTCCCTCTCTGTCTCCCTCCCTCTTTCTCCCCCTCTCTGTCTCCCTCTCTCTGACTCCCTCTCTCTGTCTCCCTCTCTCTGTCTCCCTCTCTCTGTCTCCTTCCCTCTGTCTCCCTCCATCTGTCTCCCTCTCTCTGTCTCCCTCTGTTTCCCTCTGTTTCCCTCTGTGTCTCCCTCCCTCTGTCTCCCTCTCTCTCTCTCTCCCTCTGTCTCCCTCTCTGTCTCCCTCCCTCTGTCTCCCCCTCTCTGTCTCCCTCTCTCTGTCTCCCTCTCTGTCTCCCTCTCTCTGTCTCCCTCCCTGTCTCCCTCCCTCTGTCTCCCTCCCTCTAGCTCTGTCTCCCTCCCTCTCTCTCTGTCTGTCTCCCTCCCTCTATCTCCCTCTGTCTATCTCCCTCTGTCTGTCTCCGTCTGTCTCCCTCCCTCTATCTCCCTCCGTCTCCCTCTGTCTGTCTCCCTCTCCCTGATTCCCTCCCTTTGTCTCCCTCTGTCTCCCTCTCTCTCTGTCTCCCTCTCTCTCTGTCTCCCTCTGTCTGTCTCCCTCCCTCTGTCTCCCTCCCTCTGTCGGTCTCCCTCTGTCTCCCTCTGTTTCCCTCTCTGTCTCCCTCTCTCTCTCTGTCTCCCCCTCTCTGCCTCCCCCTCTCTGTCTCCCTCTCTCTGTCTCCCTCTCTGTCTCCCTCCCTCTGTCTCCCTCCCTCTGTCTGTCTCCCTCTGTCTGTCTCCCTCTCCCTCCCTCTGTCTCCCCCTGACTCCCTCCCTCTGTCTCCCTCTGTCTCTGTCTCCCTCTGTCTCCCTCTCTCTGTCTCCCTCCCTCTGTCTGTCTCCCTCTCTCTGTCTCCCTTCCTCTGTCTGTCTGTCTCCCTCGCTCTGTCACGTCACCCCGCGTGTGTGTCAGCCCGGCTGAGACAGCTTCCTGGGCGCGCACACAGCCGCACCCGAGTACTTCACAGCCTCAGGTCTTTAAAAGACCATTCACTTGTTAATGAGGCTTTGTTGTATTTCACCTCTTCTTAGCGCCCCTGCATGGAGATGCAGGGGCGCTAAAAAGAGGTGAAATACAACAAAGCCTCATTAACAAGTGAATGGTTTTTTAAAGAATCGCCCGGCCCCCATTGAGCGCTGCTGCAACCGGCGGTGTTTGCTGGCACTTAAAAAAAAAAAAAGAAGAAAAAAACACAGGTAGGAATCTGCAAGGTCCGCGGGCCGCCAAGGAAGGCCGTACTATGAGTACCCGTGGTCTAAGTAGTCTTGTTTCATTAAATATGTAATTTGTGATGGTTTATTTTATTTTTGTATATTACTGTTGGGTTCTTACTTCCTGCTATTTTCCAATTTAAAAAAATAAAACAATACTACTAAAAACTTACTTTTCAAGAGAGAAAACAGAAACATAGGAAAACTCAACGGTGGTGAATTTAATTAATATAATCCAAGTGTATAAATCATGAAGTACACAGCCAAGGGGGATAATTCTTGGGGAAACACTACATTACAGGTCATATGTTAGCCGATGGCAGAAACAAGAAATGGATTCAGAAATGATCTTACCTGGCAACCTCATCGTTTTGAATAAACAATCTGCCAAAATTCATAAGTCTAGTGTAAAAAAGAGGTGCACCTTTACTGCTTCCATATCAGTCAAGAAGGTAATTAGTATCAGGTGCTAAACAACTGCGCTTGATTACTTATCCATCAGGAAGTATTACCAACTGTATGTAAAGTTAAACAAGCATTTGCAATGCAAATTGGTCTCGCATTTGTGAGAGTCCGAGGTACTGGCGTTGTAAATGACAATGTATTTTACCCATGTGTTTTGGATTGGAGTGGACGTATGTGGTGTGGAGTGGAATTATGTGGGTTGGATTGGAAGTGGTAGTTTTTGAATTGTGTGTGGTGTGGTATGGAGTGGATTTGTGTAGTGAAATTATGTGGCATGGTGTGCAGTAGAAATATGTGGATAGTAATTATCTGGTATTGAGAATACTGGAATTATGTGGAGTGGGATTATGTGTTATAGAGTGTAATTATGTGGAATGGCATTTTGTGTTGTGGATGTATGTATTTGCAAAACGAGAAAAGTACTAACGTAAGTGCCAGTGTATTAACCGGGTAACAGACGTGTGGCAAAGTGAACCGAATTTACGGATGAAACGCAAGAATTGTGGCACGTTATGTTCCTTCGGCTGAAGGAACATAACGTGCCTTTGAAAAAGAAATGCAGGTGATATAATTTAAGGGCAATGACTTGAGCGCCCGTTGGACGTGTGAAAAAATAAATGAAAAACAGACTGACTACATGCAAAATACGGGAAGTGAAAAACGGAAAAACAAAAAGAAAAAAATGTAAACCCTGGAGTGCGCTTTGTAATAAGGATTATGCCAGAGTTAAGGTATTGGAGTGCTTTAAATGATGTGGTTGGCATTACAAAGGGACAGATTTGCTTTTCCCCCCATTGAAACGCTGAACGATTAAGTGATTTGCCCAGAATCACAAGAAGTTAAGTACACTGATGGGACTCCAACCTCGTTCCCCAGTTTCAAAGTCGGCAGTCTTGTCTGTAACGCCAAACCCTCTCCTCCTTCCTATATAGTGAGGGATAACGTTACTCTTAGGTTTAGCAATATTTGTGGGTCTATTTTAGATACTCAAGTTGCAATAAGGCGATTTTCTTTTAATTTAGCAATATGTCTTTATTAATGTGCTTTTAGTTTGTCATGAAATAAGCACCTTAAAATACACGGAAAAGCCACACATCAGCAAGCGGAGACTGTAGAAGTGGGAAACAAAAGCAAACTGAAGCCTTAACAGTCTTAATATTGTGAATAATGCAGTTGGGGAATTTGGCCTGCTCTCCAGGAAAACACAGCCCGTCTCCCACTACAGGACTTGCACAGCAGGCCCGGAAGTAGTGACCCAGATGCACGTACACTGTCCTGAGTTTAGCATGCTGCGGACCAAGAGCTGTGGGCTCAGGCTACGTTTTCATGGTTTCCCTACTCGAACAGGATGGGGACAGCAACAGCATATGAGGACCAAGGAAGGTAGCACATTCATAGTTAGTTTCTGAGCGTCTGACAACCTCTTAATAAGCCTAATCAGTGAAATGCACAAAATAGTTAAATAAGCCTATGTGTACACATTCCTTATAATAAAAGGCGCTTCTCTTTAATTTCATGCATCCTAGTGTTAAAAGATAACCTCTGCATCACATTCAATCCTCCATTTCCCCGCTGGCTTCTCATTCCTCTGTGCTGTTGCTAACCCCTCAGCTCCCCGTGGCCACTGAACTCTTGTTGGCTTTTGCAAGATTCACAGCTCATTGCTGCTTCAGGCTTCCCAGCTCATTCAGTTCTCACGTATCCATCCCGATGGTGATCTTTCACCATGATGCTCATCCACAGTGCTTACATGTCTGCTGGGCAGCGCTTAGAAACAGAAGCGTGAAGTGCCACATACAAAAGCTATTGTCTAACCTGAATATACTGCTAGGGCCGCCTTTATCGATGTAGGCACCTGGTGCAAAAATATTTTTTGGCAACCCTGCAATGACCTTCTCCAGGTGTTACTAAAAAATAGAAAACAAGTAGTTAAAGCGCGACGCTCGTAAAACGGGCGCCGCAAGAGCCTGGAAAGCGCTGGGAGTGCGCGGTGTGAGTTGAAAAAAAGTATTTAGCCCTGGCTGCACTACTTTATAATGCGTTTAGAATCAGGTGTGCATGAGTGGAGGAGAGTTGGGCCCAGTCTCCTCCCAGCTCCGGAGCACAGAGCTAGCCTGTCCCAGCCACTGCTCAAGCAGAGGGGGGAGTCCCGGGCAAGCGCTAGAAAGCGGAGGTTGTCCGAGCTGAGTTCTAAGAGCTTGGAACGCGGGGCGTGCTGGGCCGGCATTTTGCAGCGTAAATCAAGTAGTTAAAGTGCGGCGCTCGTGAATTGGGCACCGCAGGAGCCTCGAAAGCGCTGGAAATGCGCGGTGTGATTTGAAAGAAAGTATTTAGCCCTGTAGCACACTATGCGTGTAGAATCGGATGAACGCGCGTCCATGAACAAAAGCCCACATGCAGTATTTTGCTATGCATCACATTATTATGCGTTCAGGATCGGGTTAACATCCTTTCACAAACAAAAGCCCGCATTTTAACAAAATTCAAATGCCGTTGTAAACAGGAATGTGCCGTGCTGATACATGAGCTGACGCATCTCCACCTCAAGCGAGGATAGCGATGAAGCAATTGAGACGTATGGAAAATTACTTTGAAACAGGCTGCTGGTTTTAAAACGTGTTGTTCTCAATGTTAAGCCCTTGTTCCCGGTGTGCGAGGACCCTCTCACCCTTCGATCGGGTTGAGGCCAGTTACTGACTCCGTTGACAGATTTGGCCAAAGTATGCCCCCACTGCGTTTACGGCCGAAATGCGGCCTCCGTTGACAAATGTAGCAATAATATGCCCCCGGAATTATGGAGAAGCACAGGCTCCTCTGAAAGAGCCTCGGTACCGCAGCATGTCAGCTGTGCCGGTACGGGCCGTCAGGTATCCAGCGAAACGTAGGAGAGGGAAGACTCAAAATGTACCTTCGGCCATGTTGGCAGCCGGGCTGGCTGCTTGGAAGCGATGGTGTGCACGGATCCCCCTCGCTGCTCAGCCTCGCATCCCGCCTGCTCTGAGCGCCCCGGGCAGAGCTCCCATGCTCTGAGGCGCTGCTCCTGCTCTGGGGCTCGGCTGCCTCCCTCCCCCGGCTCCTGGCGCCCCGCGCACACATGACTGGCCCAATTACATGCTTCCTCACTGCTAATTTCGCGTTGGGTCCTGGAAGGGGCTAATTCTGTTGCTGCAAAAAGGGTGAGGATGTTTCCGTACAGCTAAACTGCCGTCTTTGGAGCTTGGGAACCAGGTTGGAGCCTCTGTGTCCTACAAAACTAAAATACAGGCACCAAAGTTGAACACGCTCCAATAGAGTAACATCAACAGGAAAGAAAACAAGCATTTGAAGGCACGAACGGGGGGGCGGTCGAGCGAGAAGGCATTGGACTGCGGGAGAGGGGGTGCAAGGGGGGGAAGAAATTGCCTCACGCGAAACTGAAACGAGCTTGCCTCAAAGTAAAAAAAAAAACCAAGGCACATTTAAAAAAAGAGATCCCTGAAAAACAACAGACCCCAAAAAAATGCACTAATACCAGTAAGGGGGCCAACAGCCATAGGCGTGCCCAACAGGGAAAAAGGAAGGACATAAAACACGCTTACCCAATAGCAAGTAGTACATTTTGAAAGACACACTCAATAACAAATAGGAAAACGGAGGCGGGAACTCCCTCACTAAAGCATATACTGCATGTCTCAACGAGACAGCGCATGCGCTGCCTAGGCGAGACCTAAAAACAAACTGTGTGATTTTGCAGTGCATCATTCAGGTATGTGGTAACACATCATACCTATGTAAAAGAAAATCAGTCCAGGTAGTATTATGAAGTCATTTGTAAACAAAAGAAGTCCATCATTCCACTGTTAAAAGGATTGTTTTCAAACACAGAAATTCACCCCCCAATCAGACTGCACAATACTCTTAGAGATCGTAAAGAATACCAAGCTATGTTCAGGGATGTATAGCTCTGTGAATACGATAAGCAGAGTTCACAATTCTACAATTACGAAAAGACTGGGCAGGTATGACTTTCGTTGAAAATTAAAACCCCTCAAAAAAAAAAACATTGCAGCATGGCTTTGGTTTGCAAAACAGCAACTGAATAAACCACAAGACTTCTGAAGCAATGTCCCTTTAGACAGATGAGACCACAGTGGAGTTGTGCTGTAATGCACAAGTACGTCTGCAAAAACCAAATAATGAGAATCAGTACAAAAATCACATGCCAACTGTCAAACATTGCATTGGCGGGATGAAGGGTTGGGGCTGCTTTAAACTTGCAGGACCTGTATGCCTCACAATCACTGAATCCATCATTAAATTCTTTCTATTCCACAGTGGTGGCCAGCACGGAACAACAGCGTTGTGATTGGTCTGAGCGCCCTGGTTTGGCGCTCTGACGGGGACTGGGGCCCTGGGCATGTTCTCCACCCAGGCTGTAATGCCCGTGACGGCTGGCCAAACATTCATACACACTTAGGGAGTGAAACCACTCCTACCCTGCTCTGTCAGCAGAGCAGCCCTGCCTCGCAAACCTGCCACGCCCGCAACAGGAAAAAATTAAATGATAATAACATTGAGTTATTATCATTTTATTTTTCCTTACACTGCTGAAAAGCGGTGGGGCAACGCTCCTCCGCCTTAGCTGAGTAACCGCCACTGCTATTCTAGTGTACTCTAGAAGAACACGTGAGACCATCTGTCCAGCAGTTAAAGCTTAGCAAAAAATGGATCATGCAACAGGACAATGATCCAAAACGCATCCGTAAATCTATGACCAAAGGGTTGCAAAAAGATAGAATCAGGATTTAAAATGTCCAATTCTAGTCCAGACCTCAACATGATTGAGATGCTGTGGCAGAAGCTAGAGAGGTACAAGTCTTTTGAATGTTGGATACTTTTATGTAATTATGACAAAATAAAATTTGTGTATGGTTATTTCGCACATGTGGAGAGAGTTATCTATTGTTGAGACTTGTTCAACAGATGAAATTCAGGTATGTCATCATATAACACTAAAGAATAGTAAGAGTGTGTACTTTCTTTTTGACATCATTGCAGCTATATTTCTTGTATAAATAGTTTCTTATTTTTGCATTTTTATTAATTTCCATACTAACTGGGTCTATTTTCAAACGGTCAGAATTGTAAATACCCTTTTGATAATACAAATAACCTCCTATAAAATGCACACTCCAAGAAAAGGAAAAAAACACACACGATAATCAAAAGTATAAAAATATCTATTAAAACAAATCTGATTATTCTTGCATGTGTTTGATTTTTTTACATTTAGACACAGCAAACAAATACACTTACATTTATGGTCAACGACTGAAATTTAAATACATTGATGTGCTTGTAAATAAAATACTTTCTTGTATAGAGGTCACAAATAAAATGTGCATGTGCAAAAGCTCTGCAATTCACAGATTTAAAAACAGTACAATATATAACTTAATTTGTAATCGTTTTTAAAAGGAGAGAAAAGTGATTCAGTAAGTAACAAAAATATGTTTTCAGTTGATGATTGTACTAACCATTCTATATAAATAATCTGGAATATCTAAAAGATGGCTCACATTGGTTTACTGTTAAGGCTTGTTCAGGTGCACTAATGGCGGCACAGATGTAAACAAAGCAACAACAACTTAGTGGTTTACAGTTTCAGTCTTGCGTTGCAGTCGCTGATTTCACTTGCATCTTCTTCCACTGTTCTGTGTCGGTCAGTAAAGGCACGGATTTCCAGACGACTACGGTCTCCTGGTGGCCCAAGCTCCTCAAGTTGCTTTCTCTGCGAAGCTTCCAATTCTTCTAGTCTCTTGCGAAGAAGGGAGAGTTCTTTTTGGTGCTGTTCTTCCTAAAGCATGGTGTAAATAGTTATGGCAAGTTACAAAACAAATGGAGATGAACATATCCTTGGTTAAACAGTATCTTGTAAACTTTGTGACTTTAATTCTCTTTCTCCACCCTTGATCTCCCAGCTTTTAACTCTTACACTGTAAGCTCAGTTGTTCCATGGTCATTTGTAACAAAATAATCTTTAAGTGCGTTACTGAGTATTTGGGAAGGGACAATCTTAGCAGGGGAGAGAAACAAGTTATCAGGTACTTATTTTGGTGTCTAAAACAACTTTCTTTGGGCAGGCTATGGATAGTGGAAATTCTTGCACAGCCTTTTTATATGCTAATTTAGACCGATCATTATAAGTACAATGCCAATACCACTCTGCATGGCAGTGCCCTCTTTAAACCAAAGG
The DNA here is from genome assembly GCA_963921515.1 of Calotriton arnoldi. Taxonomy (NCBI): domain Eukaryota; kingdom Metazoa; phylum Chordata; class Amphibia; order Caudata; family Salamandridae; genus Calotriton; species Calotriton arnoldi. The sequence goes on along the minus strand of CAWUFW010021100.1, from coordinate 89,401 downwards.
GCCTGTTTCCTATTCTTATAGGCTAATGTAGCTATCATGGGGCATGCTCATCCACGGCTTATGACACCATTTTGAGGTGCAACTGGAGGCTGAATCTCAGACTTTAGGCACACTAGACCCCTGTGTGGGGAGTTCTTACTCTCCTGCCTCCAAGATCCTTTTCTTCAGCCTCTCTTCCGGCTGGATCTGGCAGGCCAAGACGGGGCTGGTTCAGTCTCAGCACAGCTGCCAGCCATCCCATAAACTGGAAAACATCTTTCTCTAATGGGGCCAAAATGTAAATCACTTTTGTAATACAAGCTGTGTAAATGGACCTACTCACTAATCTCTGCCTGCGATATGCAACACTTGCACTTAGGCTATAATTCTACACGAGTCCGTAAGTCTTAAGGAAGATAGCGGACTTCGGTGAAATCCCATTACATAAGCACATGTGAAACAGCGCCTCTAGTTGAAGGGCATCAATGGCCAACTCAGATTAATTGTTACATCATCAATTCAACACTTATTACCTGAAGAGGGAAAGCCACTTCAGATCCTGGAATCACTGTAGAGGAGAGAAAACTAATCTGGTTTAGCGCTCCTGCAACTGGTACATTAGGCCCAAGAATTAAGCTGCGAAATTCATTGAGTCTGCGCTGAAGATCCTTCTGCCTCCTCTGAAGCCTAGCAAACTCTTCAGCAGGAACTGTTTTTCTAAAAAGAAACAAAAACAAGGTAATATTAAGAATATGCAATTGTGAGCATGTCGTACAATATACTGCAAATATACACCTCAATTTACTGTCTTTACTTGCATGTTGCTTCTATTACAAGCAGACCATTGCATACTCGGTTATATCAAAGCATACAAGAGTCTTCCAATAAAATATACCAGCACTGAGAGCTGTTGTGAGCAGCCTAACCATAAGCACAGGTCAATGACAGAGGTTAAAGGTCGTCAGTGGAGCATACATCATGATCCACAATGAATTAAAGGGAACCTTTGACAGTATTTAATACGTTCAATTATTTTTATTGGGCTCTACTGAAAACGAATGGCGTCTCAGCATTGTATGGCATGATAATTGCAAATACCAATATGAATAAAACACGCTACAGTTAATGACAATAAGTTACTGTGATCAGTACTAGCCACAACATTTGGCTGTAGCTTGTCAGAGATGGCAACAGCTTTCTGAAACAATAGGATGCGAAAGCCATTGAGGGGCAGGTTTTATAAATTGGGCGTAGGCTTGCAAGATTAGAGAAAAACAAAGGCTTTCAACATTATTCTGAATGGCAACAGATTACTAGTATCCCAAATGGCCAGTAGGAGTGAGTTTCAACAGCAATGGGTATGAACTACAAAAGATTTGCCAAAATGAACATCATTCACAAGTATTGGCAAAGTCAATAGGTCTCGGCAATCCGAGAGCTCTAGGCGTTGTCAATATTAATGTCTTTTAGCTGTGTGTTAAGAAGTGGAATTGTTTATTGTGGAATTGTGCAGCGTGGAATTGTGTGGTGTTGAGTAGAGTTTTGTGTAGTGGAATTATATTGTATGGTTGTAGGAAGTTGGCTCTGCATATACTATACCAAAGTAAGGTATAGTGTGCACAGAGTTCAGTGGGTCCCCAGAGGTATAGCAGAGGCTAAATTAGATAATCACAAACAGCTCTATTTGTGGTAGTGTGGTCGAGCAGCTAGTCTTATCAGGAGGGTGTGTTAAGCATTTATTGTATTTACTCAATCAAGGCTGATGTCACACACTCAGACAGAATCCAGACCAATTAGGTAAGTATAAAAAAATAAAAAAGCATACTTATGGTTTATTTATAGAACAAGCAGGACTTGGTACAGGTAGGTAATAAATACTTGCAAATGCATGACTGTTCAAGGAAATGCAGTTGTTCTTGTAATTGTAACAGTTACAGGTTGATATCGCTTTTCGGAATACTTGGAATTACACAGTAAATACTATTTGATTACTTTCGGATTACTTTACAATAGTGCTTACTTTTCCCCATACATTAGCAGTTCTACATAGAACACTTTCTAGACCCAAAATCTCCTACTATGGGTCCCTGTGGGAGGAAAAATGGTTATCGAACTCCGAGGTAAGTATTTGACTTACGAGGTTGAGGTTTCAGGGTTAGGACCAAGGCTCCCTAAGGTCCAGGTGGACACTCTAGTTGCACCACCAGTGGCACTGGGGCGGCCGGGTGCAGAGTGCAGGGGCCCAACGTTAGCCAACGGGCTTAGGGGGCATTTGGTTGGGATCTGCTGTCAAGCAGGTAACTTGTGTGTGGGAGCAAAGCTCCTAAGGTTGCGGTCGGCACTGCAGGGGCCAACGACTGACACAAGAACCGCATCACCAGTGGCACCGAGGCGGCCGGGTGGAGGAGGTAGAGAGGACGTCGGGGTCCCTGGGCTTCTCAGTGGAGACCGTCGGTTTCGGAAAGCTGCAGGATCGGTCGGGGGGACTTCTTGGAGGCCACCCACGACTGGGAAGGCGACTGGGGATCTGGGAGGATGCTTAGACACCGTCAGATGGGCCATCCAAGGCCGGGATTGCGTAGAGGGCTGGAGTGTCTTAGGCGTCGGTTTCCTTAGGTAGCGATCGGTCACGGTCGGCGTCAGTCGGACAGACGCAGTCGGACTTCCTGGACTGCTTCGGTCAAGGGAACAGTTGTCTTTCCGCCATCGGTCGCGATCGGGGGGACCCTTCATGTAACGGCTGCAGGTTTATTTTCTAAGCTTGTGGGAGGTCAGAGGTCACCGGATCCCAACTGAGTTGTGCCGGGAGGACCTCCTTGGAGTTTGGGGCCACTAGGCCTTGGCCCGTGGTGACCGAGTGCAGAATTGCGGAGTCCAGAATCTGAAGGTTAGTCTTTGGTTTGAGCAAATCCGGTGCTCAAGGGAGACAGAGTCTGTTAGTTGAGTGCAGGGCAGGTCCTCCTGGCTCTGGGGGTCTGTTGCTGCTGGACACGCCGGTTTCTTCGCTGTAGACAGGTTGTGGTTGGGTCAGGCCGGTAGGGCTGGGGCCAAGTCAGTTCGTGTCCTCGGTTTCTTCCTGGGTCAGCAAGGCTCTTCGGTCCTTCTTCTTTCTTTCTCGAATCTGAGGAAGCAAGGTTCAGGGTCGCCCCTAAATAATAAATTTAGGGCCATTAAAGGGGTGTGTAGTTTGGGACCAATGGGCCCCTTCCTTGGGGTGGGTACACCCCCTATTATGCTACCCTCCAGTGGGAGGGGCGAGCCTCTTACTAATTGGCTGAGTCCCCTCAGCTTCATGATGGAGGGGTCTGAGTGTGTGCTTCACCTCGCTCTCCTCTCCTGAGGAGTGGGGTTGGCAACAGTGGGCACACCGGTCTTCCTAGCTTGGATTTCCCGCCGATTCTACCGTCCAAGTGGGGGTCAGAACTGGTGGGAGCCAGTAGCTGGGGGCAGCAAAAGGCAGGCACAGTGTCCAAAGGCGGCAGGCCCTTGAAGCTTCCCCTTTCGTGGGCGCAGCCCATCCTGGGAAAGGAGACATAACACCTCTGTCCAGGATGGGCTTTGTTTCTGGACTCAGAGAGTGGAGGCCCTCTACCCAGGGGTCCAGAAACCTGTCTGGTGGTGGCAATGGCGGGCAGTCATTCAGGAACCACACCAGGGCTGGTCAATTTTCAGGGGGCATCTCTAAGATGCCCTCTGAGTGCATTTTACATTAAATCCCACACTGGCATCAGTGTAGGTTTAATGTGCTGAGAAGTTTGCTACCAAACTTCCCAGTTTTAAGTAAAGCCATTATGGAGCTGTGGAGTGGCCATAGTGACCAACTCCCAGAACATATATTCTTTATGGCTTTACTACCCGTACACTGTCTATGAATGGACTTAGACACTGTAGGGGTACAGGGCTCATGCCTCTGTACCCTCACCTTAGGACTAGTACACTAGTGCACCCTGCTGGAGGGGTGACTTACCTAGGCCTTAAGGTACAAAAATTAGTGTCACAGTGGAGAACAGTCAAACCACATATAAATAAGGAAAAGATCTTTGTTATCTAATCAAGAATCAGACATCACCATTAAATTGTACCAAAATGGTTGTGATTTTATTTCATCACAAAACCGGAATTAATCACATTATAAGGCACAACGTATTTCACGTTTAAACAATTTTTTGAAAAAACAGGTGCACAAAGGGTGGGGTGGCAAGTGCATGGGAGGGATTTGTGATAGTGATGTGATAAGGGAAGGTAGTGCGCATATATACATCAGCAATTAATATTTACAACCTATCCAGCCAGACGACTGGCCAGCACATATATGACAAATCATAACATAGTTGATGCAGATATCAAATCTCTGTCATCCATGTTTGACAATAAAACAAAACACTGTCAACGTTTCGACCCCTATAAAGAACAGGAAACTTTGCGCCTTGGGAGTGGGGCTTCATCATGACTGAGGTGAGGGTGAATGGGAGGCACCTATGGACAATGAGATGAGGTTAGTGAGGTGATGTATTCAAAATGAACATATCGATAGGTTATTTTATAGGATTATTTACCAATAAAAGTAAGCAAGATCACTTCAGGCTGAAGATATGGAAGCTGGGCCTCATGTGCTCCTACAAGAGGAAAAAGACAGAGACACAACCACTAGGATAGGAATTACATACTAGCGGCAAGAGGAATATAGAAGCAGAGCAAACGCTCACACGAACTTACTCAGAATGTTCACCGGTGTTCGTGGGTTAAATTATGAAGGCCACGGTTGATTAGTAACCTGTGGCAGAAAGGAAAAAGAACCTGCGTCCAAAAACTTTATAAATCAACAAACCTACAGATAATTACATTACACGTGCCACAGATTCACGCATGACTAGGGTAGTGTAGGAGTAATCATACTGAGTGGTACTATCAAAAGGGCTGTGCTTACCAATATCTTACTGAGCTAAATTAAAGTGCTCCGCGTGTCTGCAGCAGATGCTGTTGAAATTACCAAAGAACGGACTTAATATTCTGAATTAGTCAGGTATGTGTCCTAATATCAAAACAAACCGGAAAGGAAATGCTAAAAAGGCAGCGCCCGTGACATAAGCCATTATAAACAGCAAGCATAATCTTGATGCCGTCAGATTGGGCGAGCATCAAACACGTAGCGCATTTAGACAGAGGTAAACCACAAAAATGACCAAAATGCAAAAACTATGAAATGCGCGAAATACTAAGAAGCTCCATGCTTCACAGAGTCTAAACGCTGAGATAAGTAGCGCGTTTAAACAAAGGCAAACCACTTTAACTGACCAAAATGCAAAAGCTTGGAAATGCGTGATACACTAAGAAGCTCCATCAATCATAAGTCTAAACGCCGAAATATGTAGCGCGTTTAAACAAACCACTTAGAAATTATCAAAAAGCCAAAGCTCGGAAATGCGCAATACCCTAAGAAGCTCCATGCTTCAAAGAGTCTGATTGCTGAATGAGGAATGATCATTAGGCATGGGAACATACCTGTTTAAACGTGAAATACATTGTGCCTTATAATGTGATTAATTCCGGTTTTGTGATGAAATAAAATCACAACCATTTTGGGTACTATTTAATGGTGATGTCTGATTCTTAATTAGATAACAAAGATCTTTTCCTTATTTATATGTGGTTTGACTGTTCTCCACTGTGACACTAATTTTTGTACCACAATTTACCCAAGTCCAGTGGCCTATCGGGTTACCCCATTGCTATATAACTTTTACTTAGGCCTTAGGCAGTGGGTTGAAGGCATGGCACCCAGGGGTGAGTGCCATGTCGACTCTTCGCTTTTCTCTGCACCAAAACACGCAGCCTGCTGTGGTAGAGTGTGTACGTTAAGGTGCAGGGCCTCTAAGGGTGGCACAATAGGTGCTGCAGCCCTCAGAAGCCGTCCTTGGTCACAGTGCCCTTGGTACCCATCGTACCTTTTACAAGGGGCTTGCCTGTGGCCAGGGAAGAGCCAATTGTGGATACAAAGGTACAATTTTGGGAAAGAACTCAGGCCCTGGGAACCTGATTGGCAGGGACCCAGGGCACATCAAGTCAAAGTGAATCAGAAATCTGGCAAAAAGTGTGTGTGGGGGGGTTACTGCAACAGAAACCCACTTTCCTACCATGGTGCATTGAAATTATGTGACTAGTAATTATGTGATATTGAGTGCAGTTGAATTATGTGGAGTGTGATTGTGTGTTATGGAGTGTAATTATGTGGAGTGGTATTGCGTGGAGTGGAATTGTGTTGTGTAGTGTTGAATTTTGTAGCACAAACGTTCTGGAAGACACTTAAAGCTTCATAAAAATTGTGATTACAGGACTGTAAGGACTAATATCTGTAGTTGTAAAAGGGACAAAAACGCTCAAGTAAATATTTGCACTGTTGGGATCTTGCTACAATGATATGCCTATCACAGAGTGTATGCAAAAATAAACGCTTGTCCATAACACCAAGCTGGGCTGGAGAGGTTAATATGCCTGATAGCTCTCAAGTTCTGTTTATCTCCTAGAAAGCTGATTTATGAGGGAGGTTATAAACAGTAAGCAGGGGACAGATATCTGGCACAAACCTGTGGCGACTTCAGATCTCCGATCCCTACAGTGCATCATCCCATAAAATTGAAATATATACCTGACTGGGTGCGGACGGGGGAAGGCTAACATTAATAGCAGGAAGAGGGCAGAAACATGAGGAACAGCAGGATACGAAGCAATACAAAGGACTCAAGAGTGTGAAAAATATAGGAGACAGCAGGAGGAGGGCAGGAGGGGCATCAAGACAAACCACATAAATATTGTTTCGTCTTAAAATGTAAAGTAGTTTCCAACTAAATAGAACTGCAATGTCAGGCTATTATTTTGTATATAAAGCCTGCTTCCTTATTCTGCTGTTTGTTACAACAGTCCAAGTGGCAAGAAAGAAGGGAACATTATATCCAAACAGGCACTTTCCTGTATGTTTTTTTTAAAGATTATAATTGCTCGCCGACCGTATCAATTGTATGGCAGGACCAGGAGGGAAGGATTAGGCTTTATCTTTCTTCACTTTATTTGCCAGCAGCCTTTCCAAAGAAACGATTTTTATGAACACAAACTACATTTCCCATGAGACAATGGGAAAGAAAACCAGAAACTGTCCAATTGGAGTGCTGCTGCCTGTATATCGGTCCCGGCAGACTCTCTAGCTTCCTCTTTCTTCGCTGCTCCAGCAGCATTTCAGATAGGTGCACTGTCTTCTCGTGGTTGACTGACTTAATTGTTAACTGTTTAATAGTATGCGGTGGCGGCTGCATATTTGTCTCTACCGCTATACTTTGTTTAGCGTTGTGTGACTCTTGACCGTGGGAACGTTCTTGTTCCTATGTGGTCACATTTCATTCTGTCAGCGCACGTGCGGTTTTCCGACCGCCAGGTGGCCCGCTCACACATTCTCTTGCGCGCTGTGCGTCTTGTCCCCACGCCCCCCAGCAGCCGGAGCACGTCAGTTTCACTAGCAGCTTACAGCAAAGTGCTCCGGCTGTGATGCCAAACATGGGGGGGAAGAGCTTTGGTTTGTCAATTACCGCTAGTGTAAAACAGAGTCGGTTTTGTCTGGGCAGATTTATTTCTTTAGAGCTAGTATTAATTTCAGCTCAGTGAGCCACCGCCTGGAGAAAGAACACCGTGAGGGTAAGGCTAGCCTCCCCCGAGCCGTTTGTTGTGACTTTCCAGGCATTGAATCCCCCATAAAACAAAGGGGTAGGTGCACGTCCCAAGGGGGTTTTCTATTCCTGTTTCCACCTGCTGTTGAATGTTAGTAAAGGTCCTAGACCTACCATATTGGCCCATTACTCAGCACGCCCATTATGGAATTTGAGGGTTCTGAGGATTATGTGGAGGAAGAAGAGATTACTTACCTCCCAACTGAAGAGCATTTCTGTGAAGTGATGGATGCTCCCATCTTCAAAGCTGTCTTGCAGGTGGTAGCCCCCTGGAGAAGGAGATCATGGCTCTTCAGGCACAATGCCAAAAAACCCTCAATCAGAGGGAAGATACAACAGGGCCCTGGGCCTCCCTACCTCCAGAACAGCCAGCTACCCCTGCTCCCACCCCAACTCAGGTCCCTGATAAGCGCAATCGCACAGACGACCCTGGAGTCGATTTGGACGTTTTCACATGCCTCAAGAAGGCGTTTATGGATTTACAACCCTTACAGAACCCTCAGACTCCCGGTCCTTCAGGGGATCACCCTGCTACCCCCTCTCTAACAGATCATGGAGATGGAGATGACTCTCTCAATACCTCAGACGGGGATGGGGACCATTCTAGACCTTGGCACCAAGCTGCTAGCCCCCGAGCCGACACAGGATCTTCCACGGGCATGATAGAGCAACTAGAGGCGGACCTGTTATACCCTGATGACCTCCTACATCCATGTTTGGAGGAGTGCTGCCTGGCGCCAAAGGTAGTTGCCTACATGGCGGGCAGGTTGAGGAAACCTCTCAATAAGGAGGTGAGGAGCTGCCTCAAAGCAGAATGCCCTAGGCCATCTTTAGAGGGGAAGGTGGCCCTCACACCAGAGATAGACACCAAGATGGCCACCTTCCTCGCTAAATTTGTCCGTGACCCCAAGAAGGGCATTGACAGATTGTGACGCTTGTGCCAGGATAAACTCCTGGACGTAGCAGGACCCCTGGCAAAGATTATGGACATGGCAGAGGATGCGAAAGGCTCCGGGTCCCTCATATCTCCTGATGCTCTGTCCGGCTGGGCTCAATGAGACATTATTTTCCTGGGGAACGCAAATTGCGCAATTTCTACTGAACGGCGCAGATCGGTGCCGATTAAAATTTACCCCAAGTTGGGGGAACTGTCCACATCAGAGGTGGGTACAATAGCCCAGGGCAACCTTTTTGGAGACCCCTTTATTCATGAATTGGGCAAATTTATCAATACTTTTAATTTATTGGACAAAGCTCAGACCTCTAATAAGAGGATATTCATCCCCGGTGTTTTTGCTGCAGCCGGTCGAGTTAGGGGGCGCTTGACCGGCCGTCCCTCCCTACAAGCCTCCGGAGGTGGCGACTCTCCCCGAGGCCAATGGCAGGACTCCAGCAAGTTTGGAAACTTCTACCCGACTAGACTCTGCCCCCGCGGGGGCAGAGGCAGACCCAGAGACACCAGCAACTTCAACAATGTACAAGGTGAGGATACAGGACCCGATGGGGATCCGAATTGGGGGTCGTCTAGCCTTTTTCATAGCGAACTGGGAAAATCTCTCCTAAGATACATGGGTCCTTCAGACGGGAGGAGGCTTCGACATAAACTTTTACGGGTTTCCATCTCAGCCACAGCACCCAAGACCTCTGGTCTTTTCATGAGAGCAGGAGGCTCTAGTGGATCAGGATAGCCAGCCTGTTAGAGATAGGTGCGACAGTCCGAACAACAGTTCATCCCAACGGCTTCCTCAGCAATCCTTTCCTGGTGGAAAAAGGGACGGTGTCTACGTCCGGTTATCAATCTTAAGTAGGTCAAGGGCTGGCTCCTATACTGGCACTTCAAGATGGAGGGTATCCATCTTCTGAGGGACCTCCTCCAGATGTCGAATTTGATAGTCCGTCTGGACTTGAAGGACGCCTACTTGGCGGTCCCTGTTTTTCCGCCTCACAAGCGCTTCTTACAGTTCCGGTGAGGCTCCAGTGTGTTTGAGTTTGCATCCCTTCCTTTCGGTCTGTCATCGGCCCATTGGTGCTTTACCAATCTGATGAGACTGGTTGTCGAACACTTGCTGGCACGCGGGGTGAGAGGGATCATCTACCTCGACGATATTCTGATCATGGATCAATGCCCACGTCTCTCCTTTTACTTGCAGATGGCCGTCGACCTTCTGGAGTCGTTGGGCTTTGCGATCAACACAGAGAAGTCTGCGCTGGTACCAGCTCAATCGGTGCAATTTCTAGGGTTCTTGATAGACTCGATTAAAGAGACCCTTAGCCTCCTGGCTCGGAAGGTGACCAAGATCAGGCAGGAGCTAAGGAGGACAGTATCCAAAGCGAAAATCTCCCTACGGCAATTGGCACGGATTGTGGAACTCCTCTCGTCCTCCATCCAGGCTATTTTCCCGGGTCCTCTCCATTACCGGGCGTTGCAATGCTTGAAAATCTGACACCTTCAGAAAGGCTTGTCGTACACCCAGTTGGTTCCGCTCTCAGACGAGGCGAGGGAGGAGATGCAATGGTGGATCTCCCATGGAAGCGTGGAATGGTCGAGCGATTTTCAGCTGGTAATCAAATCTGACGCTAGCGGCTCTGGATGGGGCGTGCGCTGCGGATAGTTCTCCACCGGAGGAAAATGGTCCTCCGCAGAAAAGTCTCTGCATATCAATTGCCTGGAGTTGATGGCGGGCTCTTTCGCCCTCCAGTGTTGCACCAAGGAGAAAGTGCAATGCTCTGTCCTTTTGAAGATGGCCAACATAGCAGCGATTCGCTACGCAAATCATTTGGGGGGGGAGGAACTCAGTCAAGGGCCTTGTCGGACCTCCCTCGAACACTGAGAATACTGCTTGGCCAATCAGATCTCCCTGTCAGAGGAGCACCTTCCGGGACGCTCCAATCAAGTGGCGGATTGGCACTCTCGCAATTGGAGAGATTTCAGCCTTTGGAAGTTGCATCCACATCTCTTCCGGCAACTTCAGGACCGATGGGGGTCAGTTTTCCATGAATCTCTTTGCATCCCGTCTGGACTTCCAGCTCGACAGGTACTGCAGCTGGAGACCGGATCCCCGTGCAGTAGCTACGGATGCCTTCCTTCAGGACTGGAGCAAGGAGCTGTCCTATGCCTTCCCTCCTTTTGCGATGATAATGCAACTGGCGGCTCAAGTGCACAGGCAGCAAGCGGACCTGGTTGTGATTACCCCAATATGAAGGTCACAAGTCTGGCTTCCAGCGATGATGCAACTTTCTTGGGATTTTCCAATCCCTCTACCCCTGTTTCCGGATCTTCTCCGGGATCCCCAGAACAATCCTCACCCGCTGGTCCTGATGCGATCTCTTCGTCTCATGGCCTGGAGGGTTACTGGGAACGATGGAAAGTTCCGGGGATTTCACAAGAGGCTCGCTCTCTGCTTGCCAAGGCCTGGGCGGACAGTACAAACAAATAGTACCGTTCTGCCTTGTCTAGATGGTTGGGTTGATGTCTCCAACACCAAATGGATCCCATGGGGGCAGATGTTGTCCAGATTTTGAACTTCCTGGCAAGCTTGGCATCCCAGGGGTTTGCTTACAGGTCAATTAATACCTTCAGATCAGCAATATCGGCGGGCCAGCTTCCAGTGGACGGCCACCCGGTTGGGGGACACCTGTTGGTCTGTAAATTGTGCGGTATCCGGTTGTCATTTCCGCCTGAACCTAGGTACTTGGTACTATGGAATGTCAATAAGGTCCTTTCTTTGTTTCAGTCTTGGCCTTCTAATAAGTACCTGTCTAGGAAACCGCTGTCGGCGAAACTGGCAATGTGGTTATGTTTAATTTCTTGTCGCCAGGTCTCAGATGTTTGAGCCTTGGACATTACAGATAGAGTTTTTAACCAGGAAGGAGTGACTTTTCATATAGCTCTTCGAACAAAATGCAATTCTACATTGGTGTTATATCCAGCTTTTTCGCAGGTTCCTAAATTGTGTGTGGTCCGCACCAGTAAAAGGTATTAAATGGCCACTGAGGACATATGACCTCATGGAGAACGGCAACTATTGATTGCCCTCACGAAACCTCACAGAGTGGTTTCTTCCCCTATGATTGCCAGTTGGTCAGATGGGTCAAGCAGGAGTTTGGCATTGATATATCCCATTTTGGAGCCCATTTAGTGATAGGTGCGATGGCCTCCAAGGCTTCTGCCTTAGGAGCAGGACTTGAAGATATCCTCAACGCTGCTGACTGGTCATCTGATTCTACCTTTAAGACCTTTTATTTTAAACCAGTCTCCTCTCTGGCAAATGTAGTGGTGGATCAACTTTAAACTAGCATAATCCTCGCCTCCGGGTCCTGCCATAGAATGAAAAATTTCCTAGCTATCGTTAAGAAAAGTTTCAATTCTATTAAGGACACTGAGGCGAGGATTAGCCCACCCTGGACATCTAACGTCTGGAAGTCCCACCCTAGCTGAGGTGCAGGATTGCCTACTCTGGTGACTTCTTACACTGGGCTCAGATGCATACTATTGTTGTTGTAAATTTCTCATGCTTTATGGAATTCTCTAGTCTCAGTATAATTACAAGGTTGACTTGTATTTTCCCTCTGCTGTACTGTGTTGGTTGATTATGCATCAAGTTCTAACACGACAAAAGCTCACGAGTGTCATTGTTGCCTCCTTGGATCGGATTCCAATAAACAGGAATAGAGCCAGTGGATGAAGAAGATATCGCAGGAAGAAAGAGGACACTTAAGAGTCTGTGGGGATCGTTATACAAGCAGCAGCACTCCAATTGGACAGACTGTTTCTGGTTTTCTTTCCCAATGTCTCATGGGAAATGTAGTTTGTGGTCATAAAAATCATTTCTTTGGAAAGGCTGCTGGCAAATAAAATTAAGAAAGATAAAGCCCAATCCTCGCATCTGTGTCCTTAATAGAATTGAAACTTTCCTTTATGATAGCTAGGAAATTTTCATTCCGGTCTATGGGCAGATACATAGACACGCTGTTGCGGAATTGAGAAACGCATTTGCTGATAAACGCTCACAAGGAAAGAGGGGAACCCATACCGGGAGGACATATAGAAACATGGGTATGACTAAAGCAACTCAGTTGTAAGAGCAATTGAACCCTGGGCACATCAGGTTAGTCTAAAGCGAGTGATTGCCTTTAGAAAGATCCACTGCTTCACCTCAGCTTTTCGGAATCTCCCAAAAATTCGTTAATGGGTGAAATATGACTTACTCATGATTGTGTTGGCACAGCTTTTGCATTCTTAGAGCGCTGCATGTTTATGCAATGACATTTAAAGTGCTACCGGGAGTATGCTTTATTGCCGACTGTTCACATCCCAGGTGAGGCACAAATGCAATCAGCTGCAGTCTTAAGTGTGAAATAGCAACTCTTAAACATTGACTGGAGTCTGCAATACAATCACTTTAGAAGGGTCATTGTAATAAATGAAACATCTTGCTATGTACAAATACAACTGCTGAATGCCCAATCAAATTAATTTCTGGAATAAAATGTTTTCAATGGGAGAAAGGTGCCATAAGACTCCATTTACCGTTCACTGCAGTAAATCATCTGTCAAAACTACCAACAGTTCTGTACCATACAAGGGGCTTTCTGCAATGTTTCATTTCCAACTAAAACCATTACATATTTATACATTATGCCCAGATTTACTCTGGTTTTCAGGCACAAGTTGGTTTGTTTTTCACTTTATAATGTGTTACTGTTCTTAACATATTTTGACAGTTTACATTTTGCATCTTTACAGTGAACACAGGCTGTTGGACCGGTTGGTTGCCAAGCAACTTTGGGATGCAAACATGGCAAGATAAGCTCACCGGAAAAATGTTAGCATCCAGGGATGCGTGTGAGCACATACCTGCAATGAAAGATCTGCACACACAGGAACGGGTACAAAATATGAGTGCTATACACAGTGAGGGTCATAAAAATGTGTGAAAGAGAGGAGGAACAGAACAGGCACACGTGGTATGATGAAGTATGATTTTCACACATTTTCAATTGGAGGGTATAAGTGGCAACAATCTTTTTTCATTTGCTTACTTGCACTATTGCAGAGGCATGGGAACACCTTCCAAAAGTGTTATCTTAAAATGTACTGTAAAGTGCATTAAACCCAAAATACGCGCCTCCCATGCCAACGGTATTTCAAGAATGTATTAGTACTTGCCAAGTCTGCTTGCCTTGGTCTTTGATCAAGAGTTTTAAACAAAAGACGTTTTAACTATGATGGTAGCTTAAACATGGTTTGGGAATTGCAACATATCTACTCGCAGGATATACTGTTAAATAACCTCACATTACATGCTGCGTTTGGACAGCACAAGGAGGCATTTCTTGATATTGGTTTTATTTCACCAACGATTGAAACCTAAAAGAAAGCATCAAAAGTTGAGAGCGCACAACTTAAAGCTGCTCCCATTGTTAGAAAACGGAGCAATAAAAGCATGTTTACCTCTTTAATAGTATCCAAATAATCATGCTGTCAAAAGCACAATGCAAATAAGTTGATCCTAATATGGTCATCTTCTTAAACTACATTTCCACTAAGTAAGTATACTATTTGAGGTTTGGACATTTGAGTAAATGAAACCAAAAATTTTATATTATGAAAAACAACATAGCCTATGGCTCAAAAAATGCTTGTGCTGATCCAAACAGCTTAGTTAAATAAACGAGGACTCAAACAAAGAAAAAAAGAAGTTCCTAAAATGGTAATTAAATGGGAGCAGTGGAAGGATAGTAGTAATTGGTCCTCGGGGAGGGCTGAACACCGGAAGAGGCATGACGCTTGCAAGCTATGGACAAATGGGCAGAAAGAATAGGAGAGCGACGATGAAGCCAGCAAATGGGAAGCCTATGGGCAGGCTGAAGCCCACAAAGTACAAAATGTCTCTTTGAGATATCGCATACGCTGTCTAGATTTGAGCCCTAAACATTTTGCTTCTGAAGGACTTAAGATGGAGAGGCTTTAACCATTGTTGGACTTGGCCCTTTTTGCAGGGTCATCCCAGGACTGTTTGCCTTCCTCCTGTATTTTTCTGACCTGTTGCTGGTGGTGGTTTTATGACTCTGGGCACTTTACCACTGCTGATCAGTGCTAAAGTGCATATGCTCTCCGTGTAAATTGATGTTATGAATTGGTGTTTCCATGATTGGCATATTTGATTTACTAGTCAGTCCCTAGCACAGTGCACTGTGTGTGTCCGGGGTCGGTAAATCAAATGCTGCTAGTGGGCTGCAGCACTGATTGTGCCACCCACAGAAGCAGCCTGTAAAATATAACTCGGGCCTGCCATTGCAGAGCCTGTGTGCAGTCAGGGACTGCCAGGTCGACTTGGCAAGTGCACACACTTGCCATTCCCTAAACCTTCCCTTTTCTACATATTAGTCACTCCTAAGGTTGGCCCAAGGTACCCCTGTGGGCAGGGTGCATTGTATGTGAAAGGTAGGACATGCCCTGATATGTGTGGCATGTCCCGATAGTGAAATACTGCCAATTTGGTTTTTCACTATTGCAAGGCTACCTGATCCCATAGGACAGAATAGGGAGTTTGTTTATAACATCTTATAAACATAACTGCCCTGGGAACAAGGTAGGAAAATAAAGTTTAGTATGCCTGGACTCGGAATGTTAAAGTGCATCTTTTAGTGAAGGTGATTTTTACATTCTGTGTTTGAAAATACCACTTTTACAAAGTAGGTATTTTCTTGCCTAACCATCCAGTGTGCCTCTGCTAGGTTTGTGTATTGCATGTCTGGCTTTTGGATGACAGGGGCTGAAGAGGGGCAGTGGCTCCAGAAGTCTGATGAGTCAGGGCTGGGCTGAATAGACCTGGGCTGCATTTAGAGTAGGGGAAGGAGTTTTCCTTTCACCTGAATGGGCCTGGTCTGCCTTCCACAATGCTGTCTCCACCTCCTGCCAGGAAGCTGCACCAGTGAGGACAGAACTGGTTTTGGCTGGGTACAGACACTCTCTGCCTTCAGAGAGCAAAGGATTTTTGTGTATAAAAAGAGGGGCCCAGACCCCAGACTTTTAGATCACTTCTGGGAAATCAAGAGGAACCTTTGCCAAGGAGAAGAGCCTGAGAAGCTGAGGAGGAATACTGCCCCTGTGCTGTTTGCTGTCTTGGGTTGGCCTCCAGTGGCTACTTGCTGCCAAAAATAGGAGAAAAGGACTTTGCTGCTTGCTTTGTCCCCCTGCTTGAAGAAAAGATCTCCAAGGGCTTGAACTGAGCTTGCCCCCTGTTCTAGAGGTCTCAGGAACAGCAAAGACCTCACCGTGTCTGTGGGCACCGTCTCTGATTGTCTCTGCAGAAGGAAAGGTTAATCGAGTCTGTCATCGAGTCTGTCGCAGGATTCCGTGTCCTGAAAGCACCGCTGAGAGCAAAGCCTCGCAACGCAATACTGATCTTACCGACTCCGTCAACGAGCCGCTGCTTGCACCGCGTTCTGTGGGCACCGTACTCCGCAACGCTTCGCTACACGCTGCAAGGACGTCACCGACTCCATCGCTGCCCGACCCGAACATCGACCGGCTCCGTCGCCGCACCGTGACCTGCCAGCACCGCAGCAAACATCTTCTCACCCTTCAACGCAAGCCCTGGTCTCACCGACTCCGTCAACGAGCCGCTGCCTGCACCGAATCGTGAGGACATCGTCCGCCGCAAGGCTCCATTTCACGCCGCAACGTTTGCCCCGATGACCCGCACCGACGTGTTGGTCGCAACAAGAAAGGTACTGTGTCCGAGTCTGTCGACGCTTTAGCTGGCCCGTATCAAAGCGGTCGGTTGGAATTGTTAGACTCTGTCGTGTACAGTATCGCGGTAGCCCCAGGAGGAGCTACCGAGTCGGAGGAACTGTGTTTTGTTGATTTTCCTGCAATTTAAAGGCTATTTTGCACAAGTACTATTTTTCAAGAGTATTGTATGTTGGATTTTTATCGTATTTGGTCTTGTTGGTTTAGATAAATATTTACTATTTTTCTAAACTGGTGTGGTGTCCATTTGTAGTGTTTTCACTGTATTACTGTATGTGTTCACAAATGCTTTACACACTGCCTCTGAGATAAGCCTGTCTGCTCGTGCCAAGCTACCAAGGGGGTGAGCATGGCTTATTTTAGAAGTGTATCCCCCTTACCCTGACTAGAAGCAATGGTCCTTATTTGGACAAAGGTACCCACCTCTGCCAACTAGAGACCCCCATTTCTAACAACCGTGCATTTACATTTCACTGAATACATGTTCAAATTAGATTGTACTTACATTGCATAGACTTAAAATAATGTTTACCTTTCAGCAGTGTTGTTTTCTATCACTGATTGGCAAAGAGGATGGTCAGAAAGGAATCTCGATCACAAGTCAGTGGTCATAGAAGAACACATGCCACACCTCTCATGCTTTAATGGCCCCACTGTTGGTTGAAAAGTGTAAACTGACAGGCAGGAATATCAACACATTAGCACCACCACTGTCATGTATACATGCACACAGTGCAAAAAAGCAGTGGTGAGCATGGTTTGTTAAACCATGCTTAAGAAACCTTGTGTATGAATTAATCTGGTCCAAATTAGAAGATCAAAAGTGACCATTTGGTGGGCACAGGTGACCACATCTTCAAGTTTTAAAATATTTAGTAATGATTAGGTGACTTCCCTTCCAATTGTTCGAAGGATTTTTGTTAAATAATATTTGAATACAGCAACATTTTGAGCCATTGAGTGTGAGGGATAGATCCTTCCTAAAAGTACAACTCCTTGCAAAAAAACGTACAACTGCTGAGCACAGTCTATCAGACGTTCACTACACATGCTGCCGGTGGTGGGGGTGGGTGGGAGTAGCTTGAGGCCACTATATGTCCTCTAATATTACTCCTTTAAATTGAATATGTGATGAACATTTAGGTTAAGTATCTATCTGTTAAAATCTTTTAAATCCTAAAGATTAAACATTTAACCATAATCTCTCTTCATCTCTCCTTGGAGTTTTCTGCACCAACCTCACCTTTAAAGTCAATCAAATCCCCTCCCTCCACTCTTTCTGGGTCACTACAGTAAACAAGCACTGGTAAAACTAATATGCCTGGCTTACATTATCTGTGAAATTAGCTTTGCCAAAGTTGTCAGGCTTGCTGAATTTGTATCTCAGCAGTAGCAAGGTGGCAGGAGCAGGAGAACTGCTGGGTGCACATAATGTTATCAGCAGACTGGCAGAAGAATGGTGGTTGCTCGAGACACCAAGGTACCTTACTTTAATGGACACCATTAGAGGAATAATTATTTGGAATGCGTAGAAATTCACTTTTTTTGCCATAAAGTGGACTAATGTTTCCTGTAATGTAAAATAAGAACATAAAAGGATTGTGTTGGCTATACAAGGAATGTATGAGATAAAGAGCTGACTGCGACAAAAAGTGTGATCGAGTGAACTTTTCAGATCGATAATAGTCTCTTTTACATTGCAATGGGCCCACTTCCTAGGAGCTGGAATGAAATACCAAACAGCCACAGCACAAGGTGAGGGACTTATACTTCGCTGAGCTGATCCAACAAGGCACTGACGCCATCTCGAGGCATTTTCTAAAGGGAGTCGACCCAAACAGGCTTAAGACTCAAGGGGGCAGGGCTCAAAAACAATGGGCCTATTACTAACTTCACTTTGTAGTGCATTTAGTAGTACTACAATAGGACTACTCATGCATTACAAAATGCTTTATACAAACCTATGTGCGGAGATGTCTGCTTCCACCTCTCCTATGTTTTCTACGTGGTAGTCTCCACCCCGGTTGTGGAGGTCTTTCATAGATGTTTTAGCAGTAAATGTAGGAGGAACCTGGGGGAATGGCTGGAAAATGGGGAATACTTATTACTACATGGGACGGGACATATGGATGGATAAAGAGGGGTCTAGGGAGGGGAGGGTCATGCAAATACAAACACCAACCTACCCACAAATGACTAAGCCCATTGCTATTCACAAACTGCACATCTAAAGTTACTTACTACAGCCAAAAGGGTTCCAAAACAGTTGTAAATGTACTCCAGCCCAACCTAGCTGTAGGCCCAGCACCACACATGGCTACTCAAATCCACTGCAACACTCTCCCATATAAAAAAAAAGTGAAGGCAGGGACTTAAAAACACACCGCCATAGTGAATTATGTTAAATCATTTTAATTATTTAGAATTTTAAATTATACATATGTATATTTTAAGTGATAAAACTTCTATTCAATTTACATTTAATTCAATAAATTAATGCTAAAGTTGTTCGATAAAAATGCTCATTTTAAACTTTTAATAAAAAAATTTATTAAAACTAAATAAATACCTTTTAATCAAATTTACTAAATAATAATTGGATATAAAAATGACAGTGAGGGCGGGAATTCTTTTTACAAAATTATTTTAAATAATTATAAATTGAACTAACATATTTTCTTTAATTGATTATTAAACATTTAATTTGATGGGTTTAATGTTCCGTAACCTTTTTTTAAAATTCTTAGCTAATAATTATTTTAAATAAATTGACATTTTACATTAACATAATGACTAACCTTTATTATTTTTCCCTATACTTTATCACAGACAGATCTCAGCCCCGAAGGGGAAGACCTCTGGCTAGGTGTGAACACTTAATAGTAGGAGCTTTACACATGTTAATTTTGTTCTTGAAGGCTCCGTCCCCTGCTTTGAGGATGCTACTAGGACCCGGAGTAAGATTACATGTGAGTAAATCAACATGCTCAAATTTACTTATGTAATTAGGGCCCAATTGGTTTAAAGTAAACAATAGGAATAGACAGTTAAGGGGCTGATTTTGATGTTGGTGGGACTGCTTGATGGGTTGTCTCCTGACTGCCGTTATAGCAGGCAGTGGTCCGACCGCCCGCTATCATAATCGGGCCCTAAGTTCCAAGCCAGACCTAAAAAGAAGTAAACATCATTTATAGGCTTACGCCTAGGGTCTCGGGAAAGAAATGCACACACAACCTTACACCGCAGCAGGAAAATTGAAAAACGTGCAATATTCACATCTATCTGTTGAAAATGTAACAGTACTTATGATATGATAACAAAATGCTTACAGGCTAAGGGCCTCATTTTGAGTTTGGAGGTTGGCATACTCCATCATAAACGTGGCAGCTGTCCAGTCCACCGTGTTACAAGTACATTACAGCCTATGGCACTTGTAATATGGCAGGTGGGATAGCTGTCACGTTTTGATGCCGTATCTGAACTGCCAGACTCTAAACAAGGTCCTAAATATTTCAGTGCATACTGTTGTAGATCCCTACCTTACAACCCTGAACTTTACTGACTACATTTGAAAATCATAAACAATCTTTCAAACAGTAAGTACGAAACAGAATTTTAAAACCACAGTGTGCACAGACAGCTATAAAACCGGGCTTTCCACACAAGCACGCGAAAAATGTTATTAAGGACAATAACACTTTCATGGGATGTCAACAGCCACACACAGCCTTGATTCTCAGAGTGCTTTCATGAGTTTAGATAAATATAACACTAGAAATCTGAACTATGTAAAAATGTTATGCCGGCTATTGAGAATTCCGCCGAGTTGGATATCTTGTCCTTGGGCTGTGAAGAATTGTATATACTTATGTTCTCAGCACATCAAGTACCATTCGGGAAAATTGCACAATCATCATTGATTACCCTATGAAGATACTGCTGGTCCTAAGCAAAGGTAAAAGAGTTTCAGGATTTCATTATAAGATTGGCAAAGTATATTCTTAGGCACCCTGTTTGTTTAACCAACAAGCAGCAAATGCTGATGAAGTTTTATATTCTTTCAATGGTTAGTTCGAATTGTGCTTGTGTAAGCTACAATAGTATATGAGCAAAAAGTAACTGTGCCAGATAAAAGAAAAGAAGAACTCACAAGAAATTAAAGGCCTACTCTAAACTAGAACTCATTTGCAGAAGACTGTTTTCAACCAACCCTCATTTGCAGAAGACTGTTTTCAACCAACCCATGAGCCAATCTGTCATATCATTAAAAGGTACCCATTCAAAGCAAGTCTTTCCGCTTGTAGCTCATCATTCTTCGCCTGAAGGAGCTCTATTTTCTCTTGAAGTCTTCTTTGCTTGTTTTCAGTCAACGTTTTTCTCTGGAAGAAGAACAGACCAAATGTTTACATGCAATTTCCATTGCCTATTAAAATTATACTGTGCTTTGGAAAAGGTGTTTGAGATCAATTACGAACGCTGGCAGGATCACCTACATCAATTCCAGTACCTTCATCATTGCTGGAAATGAGGGATGGTGGCAGAAGGGGGATGAGCAATTAATAATCCCTTTTTGGTTTTGGTAAAGCACTGCCAAACACTATGCGGGGGCCTCAGATTGCTTTTTAGGACAGGTACATACAAATATTGGCAGGAAGAATGCAAGTACATTAGAAGCCTGTCGGTATAGGAAATAGACCATCAGGTAAGGGTGGGCTTCGCCTGGATACCTGTCAACACATATGACCCACTAAGAAGACAAATCTTTAAAGAACACACTCCTGACAGGAGAGAGTAATAATGCATGCCAGTCTTAGGCATCTGACCAATTAGGACTGCAAGGCCAGGCAAAGGGGACAGAATTTTCAAATGCCAGGGAGAACAGATGGATCTTTACATATTTTCTGAATTTTACATAGTAATTTTGATGTCTCTGATGTAATGATGGGTGATTCTATAATAAACAGCCCTGACCCTGAAAAGATCAACCACTAAAGCTTCTGTATTCAGTTGGATGGGTAGTCAAGGGACATTTGCTGACAGATTGTAGACTTCTGCTTTGTAACTAAGGGTCTAACAATTTTGTGAGGTGGCTCGGTGCTCAATGCTCGGCCATGGAGCCCCCTTCGTTTTAAAGAGAGAATTTTTAAGGTTGCTTTTTCTTTTACTGAAAGCAAATGTACGGATTTCAAAGCTGGTATGGTGTGTTTGCGTCATTTCATATCAGACACCAGGCACTCTGTGTAGTTTTGAACTTTTTGAAGTTTTCACAGAGAAGCATTGGGGAGTTCTATGACTAAGTTACTTAAATAATCCTGGCAAGACATCACCCTGGTGAAGATTTGACATTTCTGGAAAGCAGTGGAGCAATTGCAGAGCCCTACAGCAGCAGACTAACATGGTAGAATGCACTCCTGAGATAACATTTATTTTGGGGTAATTCATAGATCGATATCAAAATACAATATTCTCAAATTATGAGCTTTGTCTTTGTCCACAAGGACTCGAGGAGAGCCCAATTCCACAGGCCAAGAAAATGGTCGATGGGTGATATTGAGCAGGGCCCAATGTCAGATTTATCACAGTCTTTGCATCCAAAGAGGAGTCCGTGAAAGTGAGTGAGATGAGATGATGGTTCCCAGGTTTATTTTCCTGGTTGAGATGTAACTGTGTTTCGTCCACATACATGTGGTAAATTATCTTGGAGAACTCCAAGATTGTAGCCGCTGATTAGCATTGGTGGCAAAGCAGAGCCCTCACAGCTACCATATTTGATGCTTGTCTGTTCAAGAAAGGTATGACCAAGTCTGAAATGAATGCAAAAGTTTTGAAACAATGAAGGAAATTATGTCAAGCGGATTATCTATTGTGGGCTGAGGTACACAGTCTTCCAATTATCACCAAAACGTTGATGATGTCGAAGGTGGCTCATAGGGTTCAGTGGGATCAATGCACAGGGTTGGCCCTGGGAGGGTTGGCCCTAGTAACATGGGTTGGGTAGTTCTTCACTGATGTTTAGAAGATTAGTGTCCATGCTCTGACAGGGTTTAAAATAAGATTGAAAGGTGTGGTTAGAGTACAGTTGGAGGGTGACAATGGTTGTAAGTCCGTTTGCAACACAAAGAAGACTGGGGCTGGTGCTGTAGTTGGCCAGATTATCTGGATCAACGGGGGTTTCTTTATGATATAGGTGATGACTGCATGTTTGAGGACCTAAGTGGTGTCACCACTGGAGGCAGGAATTGACTAGGCTGTTGATGAGTGATATCAGAGCTTCAAATTGCTAATGCTGGTGTTCTTACCGAATTGGTTTGCAAAGGTGGGTGTAGGAGAGTGAAGAACCGCCTTCATGCTAGCAGTGATGCAATCCGTGTGTCTCAACTTGATGTATGATAGGACACACAGGCTTAACTGTCATGCTGACATGCCACATGAGTAGCAAGAAGACCCCGTCTCATTATAGTGAGGAACAGTGTTTTAGCAGCGTTTGCTGTACTGAATTCTCAAAGCAAGACTGACGTTAATCATTTGCTCTAGCAGAAGCTGATTTGTGCCTGGCAGGCTCTGTGATCAAAGGGGTAATTTCATTTCTTGCATAACACTTTTTAGCACTCTCCGTAGAAATTTCAATTGGTGGAGGGTGGCAGTGAATCATTTGTTAGTCTTCAAGAGGCATAGTTTATGGGTGGAAATGAGAGCCGTGGGTCCACAGCTTTGGTTTGTTAGGTCGAGCCTAGCGTTGCAGCGCATGCGCTGCTCGCTTTGCGAGGCATGCAGTATTCAGTATGGAGTGGAAGCTCTGTGGAAGCTCCGCCCACTCTCTGCCCATCTTTTTCATTGGCTTTTGTGTTAAATGCTGCCTTCCGATTGGTTTGAGGCTTGTTAGTCCCTCCTCATGAAGGCCATGTCGTCATTTGTATCCTTCCATGGCTACTGGCCCCTTTACTTCCAACACTATTTTCTTCCGCTACCTCCCCCCCTCCCGCAGTCCGTGACTTCTCGCCCCCCCGCACTCCCGTTCGTGCCTTCTTTCCCACCCGCACTTCCGTTTCCAATGCTATAGGTCTCGCGTAAATGCGCGTCCTATCGCATTGCCAATGCTTGTTTTCGTTCCTCCCTCTCCTTGCAACTCGCTATCCTTCCCTCTGCTATCTCGGGCTCCCCTGGTTCCGTTCCGCCCTCTCCTCCGCCACCCTTTGGAATCTCATTTCGTGTTGTCTGTTACACTGGAGCTTCGATCTGGCGTCAAGAGGCCGAGGGGCCTTGAGGCTGCAGTGTTCACGTCTTTGCAGTTGTTAAGTATTTTTGTTTTGGCAATGCTATATTTAATTGAAGTTGAGGAGCAATGTAACGTTTGCCTTGCCCTGGTTGGAATTCTGTTGTGTGTGAACTCAAATGTGCTTACTCCGAATGTTTCGCTTTAAGTATCCTGCGATTCACCCGCACACCCCCATCCCCGTCAGCTACAGACACTCTGCCCTGCATATATATGCAGTAGCAGTTTTAAAGGTAGCTCTTAAATGCAGCATAGGCTGCCTACTCGTTCCATTTCCTTGATTTTCAGTCAACAACCCTTAGTATTCTTGGACTTGTAGTTTAGTTTTTCTCAATGTAAAAAGCAGGCTTGAGGAAGGTGAAATTCGTGAGATGCAGCCAATGGGCAACCACGTGTAGGAAATAAAAACAGTGACAACGCGGGACCGGTGTCATATTTAACCGGGCAACAAGATAAAAGAAGCTCGCAACAACAAATGTGTTTCCACAGGTTATTAAAAGCAAAACATAACTTGAAAAAGTGACAAACTCAGCAGTTTTTCTTTTTAGCCAAAATAGAGCACTTCTCTGACCTTCCAACTTCCTGGAAAAAAACAGTGATAAGGGCAGGGCTTCTCCCAGCGCCCGGTTTGTTGTTAATTCGTCAAAAATTATTTATTTAATTCCTAGATTTGGCAGTGTGCTTGTCTCGCTCGAGTAACACACGTGATTTGTTGATTTCCTCCCCAACCTATTGGTCCTGGGTTGATTATTTCAGTAACACAAGCTTGTACATTGCCTTTAGCGTTCCATGGATGCATCTGTGTGAAACCAAGTGAGATGAAAACTGACCCTCTTCGCCTGCTCAAGTGGAGATTTTTGTTAAGTTATCTTCCTGAACACATTTTTCTCTGGTATTGATAAAAGGTAGTTTGTTTTTATTTGAGTGTCTACCCAATTGTTTAGTGTTTTGTTTGTACTTTAATTGTGCCAAGTGAACTCGCCTAAATTTCACCAAATATCGAGACAACCAAATTGTTGCTGTGTAACTGCAACCAGGATGTTCTTACCTCTGTCGTCTGCAAAATTACAGCAAATTCATTGTGATAGATGTTCTTCAAGTCCACTAGTCCTGTTTTTTTTAAATATTATGTCTCGCTTAGGCAGTGCACAAGTTGTCTCTTTCGAGACATGCTATATCTCCTCAGTGGCCTTTTGGCACTCTGCCATGTAGCATAACAGCCAGAGCTGCCGACTTTGGAACTGAAGTACCAGGTTCGAGTCTTGGCGTTGGCTCAACATCCTGTAATTCTGGACAAATCACTTAACCTCCACGCGCTTACCAAAAATGAATGATGCCTTGTGTAACGGAACTGGTGCTCATGTAAAGCGCTATAGTACCTTCAGGTTGAGTCAGCGCTATATAAAACTGCAAATAAAACAAAACAAAAAAATGCTCTACCAGCCTGATGCCTTACGACCCTATTATACGCCCTGGCCTTGTTGTTCCAGTTTTTGTCCATGCTCCTGTCCTCTCGGCTCCTGTGGATCGGGCACATTGCCCACACACTGCTGGTGACCCTTGCCCACACACTGCTGGTGACCCGGCTGCTCCAGTCCGTCCAGGGTTCCAGCCGCTACCCAAGACCTTTGCCGTCCTGTTTTCTCGCTCCTGCAGTCAAATGTTTCTGTCTCCCATCCCCTCCAAGAGTACTGTGGTCCTACTCCTGTACCCAGGGCATGCCATAGTCCCGCGTCTGAGTCCTTAATTTGCATGCATCACTTCTCACGTTGTTGCAAAATTGTGGGAAAAGTAGTCTAACAATTTACCTTTAAAAGTAGTGAAACTTCACTTCTATCCAGATCACTGTGGGTTTCTCCAGCATGGAGTTGTCACTTCATATGCTTCTTTTACATTTCCACCAGTATAACAATGAGCATCTTCTAATGCTTTAGTCTTGTGCATATTAAGGTAACAAAAATGCTTATAACACTTTTTATTATAACTTTTCAACATGCTGCACAGCAGCCACAATGCTCTACAACATAGCTTAAAGACATTGGCAAAGCCAATAGCTCAGGCTAAACACTTATAAGGTCCCAAAGGCGAGACCTATTGGCTATGCCAATGCTTGTTTTTAATGTCAGGTAATATAGAATATCAGCTGGAGATTCTAAGTGAGGGGAAGCATTTGAGTTAAGGCTGGATTTTGTTTCTCTATTAGGTGGAATGTATAATGTCATTGGAGTTTTTCGACAGAGGATCAAGCTCACTATCAATGTAGTATTTCATTTAATAACGGTCAGTTCGGGGGAGATATAGAAACACTTGAGTTCAGGCATCAAGTAGGTCATGTGTATAGCCAGCCCAATGAGTGGGTTAATTGATAAACTGGATAAAGCCAAGGGAATCTTTGTCTTCAATAACTTTTATCTATAAGTATCAGGTTGGTACACCTTCCCAGGTGTTCAGATCACCCCAAATGAAGGCTCTGTCAGAGATAGCTGGAACATATTGAAAAAGATTAAGGTGATCTGAATTAAGGAATTTCTTGGGTGGATAATAAATGATGGCACAGACAAGGAAGGCAGCAGGGTTTATGACAGCATTGGCTAGGAAATACTAAACTTATTCACAGGAAGGCCCTTAAATTTCTTGAAAAACACTGAGCGAGCCAAAGCAACCCCACCTGCCCTTCCCTGGTCTTGGTTTTTAGTCTTACTGCTGTGGCCTGAAGGAAGGAGAGCCAGACGAAGGAGTGGTTGAATCATGCATCTGTGATGTGCAAGAAGTAAATGCCATTACCTTGAAGGAGAGCATGAATAGTGTGTTTTTGACAGTACAACTCACATTAATGAGGGGCCCAGAAATGCCATTGACCAGGCTATGGTAGAATATGCAATCATCTGCAAAAGTAGTGCAGGGATGTTTTTGGTGTAGGTGGAAGCACAAGCATGTGAGTAACTCGATGGGCCTTGTGAGGTGTACTGGCTCATGCAATTGTGGAAAACACCTAGAAAGCACCCCAAAAGTGTACCTATAAAAAGTATTAATGACAAACCCAGTGTAGAGTGAGAATTAGTGAGAATATGGCCTGTGGACAGTACCTAGGATTGTCTCTCTGTGTAGCGTGATTTGATTTGTGTGGCAGTGTTGTTATCAATAATTTCAAAATTATGTTTTTTGTAGCAATCCTCAAACTGAGGGGTAGTGTAGCCTAAGGCATAGGGCAAACCGAGAGGTGGAGAAGATATTTGTCGAGGGGTTCCAGGGAAAGTCAGCACATTATATTCAGTTAGATCAGTGATTCTTAACATGTGTTCTCTGCACCCCCCGGGGTCCAAGACGCCTACATGCGGTGGTACGCAACTGTCTAGAAAATGAAATAATATTACTAAGTTGATAAAGAATATGCACAAAACAAAGCAAAATTGAAAATTGTAGAACACTCTGTAAACATGAAGGAATTTGAAATTGGAGGTTAAAAATGAAGTTGGCATCCTTAACTTAATTTATCGGAACAGTGCAAGTACAGCAAACAGTAGTATAGACGATTAGTGGCCTTAACTTAAGCACTAATATGGTTTGACACATGTCACATTCTGCTTAACAGGTCAGTTGGGGATGCATTAGGAGGAAAAAAAGACAAAGCGATATGGTGGAGCGTAGCATATTGCTTTGTCTTTTAGAAATAAATCCAAATTCTAAAAAGCTCCTACCTTCCCAATAAAAACTAACATTTCGAACATATTTCTTAATTAGTGCATTTGTTTGATGTATACTTCTTTCTGAAGTTTTGTGTATTGTCTTAAGGTTCACATCATAGAAATTGCTTAGGAAGGGGTCCCTGGCTTCCAGTAGTGATTCAGTGGGAAGTCAAAATGCTAAGAACCGCTGAGTAAAATCATAACAGCACCCACACATATAGTTATGTCAACCGGTTAAGCACCATGATGAAAAGAGTGCATGAATGTCAACTTATGTATTATGTTATGCAAACCTGCTCCCAAAGGAAATGACAACAAGGAAAAATGTGACAGTAAAGCTGGATTAATTGGCCATAGATAGACTGTATTTCAAGCTAGCTTAGGGGGCTAAGGGAGGGGGGTAAGACACTTGCTGCAGAGGAAATATATCTATATCCAGCAGGTTTTGGAGTATACAGCTGGTAACATAACTTTGGTACTGAATGCATTTGCAGGTAGATCTGTGCCCACTTACTGAATCACCATACAAATCTGAGAGGTATAATGTGTGTGGACAGCAGGTAAGTGTAGTTCACAGATTTGTACTGTAAGTTAGCTCACTGGGTCAAAGATTTTGCTGCAGAGAACCTTCTGTTACCTTGCACAGTGCTGGTAAAATACCTCTGTCAGTAATGCATCCCCTACAAGGAGCTTCATGTAACAAGCAAAGCTTATTTGAAAAGGCAGAAAAAAGCTGACAAGGCAGCCAGATATCCCTTGATGATACGTACAGCCCAACCTCGTTGGGTTAACAAGAGTGCAAACCTGAGGATGTCTCATAGGTGTGCCCTTAAGTGATCCACATGGTTATCGGTACACCAAGTTACAAATCTGTTCCATCATCCAGAGTACAACTGTTTTGGTGGAATCATGGCGAACAGAAAAATGACATCCACTACTTCTACCAGCAGCTGAAAGTGTCCCCACTCAATCTCCAGGCATGGATGTGGAGGCTCTGGAGGTTGGGGGTGCAGTACCTGCCCCTCCGGTTGGGAGAGGAGATCTGCACTGAGAGGAAGCTGGAGCGGGATACACAGGGAGAGGTACAAGAGGTCTGCATAACACACCCTTCTCTGGCAATTCGGGGCAATGAGAATGACTTGGGCCCGGTCTTGGCAAATCTTTCTCAGAGCCAAAGGAATCAAAAGATACACAAGGAAATGAGTAATGAAGTGGAAAACTCCACTTCAATCGAAAGGGATCCCCAAGATTCCCTGCAACAGATACTGGAGGGCGCAGGACTGCAGGCAATAGGCGTTGCTGTGAGTGGCAAACAGATCCACATAAAGGAGACCCACAGGACAAAGATACGCTGGACCACCTATGAGTGGAGACGCCACTCATGGTCGGCAAGGTGACACCGACTTAGGCTGCCTGCATTGCAGTTTAGAGACCCGGCCAGATGGTTGACTACTAGCCATAATCCATAATGGTGCAGCCAAGCCACAAGTCTCAATGCTTCCCAACTGAGGTGAGATCCCACTCTTCTGTGCATGTAGACAAACCACATAGAAGTTGTGTTGTTCGTCAAGATCTAAACAGACTGCCCATGAAGGAAAGGTAAAAAGGCTCTCAGCGCCAGGCAAACCACCCTCAGTTTGAGCAGGCTGATGTGAAGAGCCTGCTCCCCCGGAGACCAAATGCTTCTGATCTCCAAGTCCTCCAGATGCATTATTCACTCCCCCATGGCGGGTGGGGGGCGGGGGATGATCCGTCACAACCATGGCCATGGCATGTGGGGAGTGGAAGGACATCTCTCTTGAAAGATTCTCCTCCACTGCCCACAAGGTCAGTAGTGCTGCAGCGTCCTGGGAGATTACAACAGAGTTTGACAGCTTTCCCCCATGCTGGAACCAATAACTGTGGAGGCCCCACTGGAGAACCCTTACATGCCAGCATGTGTACGTGCCCAGGAACATGCAGAAAGCAAGCTGACCTAGCAGGTGTAAAACCATAGGACAATAATTTAAACCCTTCCCCCAAAAATCAGAATTATAACCTAAATGTTCCAGATCCTCTGGGGAGGAGGGATGGTGTTGGAAATTTTCCCTTTCTGTAGGGTCACTCTGGATTTTTTTTGGCATTTTGCCGAACCCTGTTTTTGCTGGCTATAGAACTCTGTGCACTTTACGCCTGCTAACAGTGACAAAATGCTCATGCTCCTCCTTTCAACTTGGTAAAGTTGGTATCCATCGGATTGGCATATTTAACTTATTTATTCGTCTGTAGTAAATAGTGCCAAGGTGTAACCAGGGTCTTTAAGTTAACTGTCACTTGTGGACTGCAACACCCATTGTGCCATCCATTCTAGTGACAATGCAAATATGATGGCAGGCCTACCATGTGTGGCCTAATTGTTGCAGTTTAAAAACTGCAAATTCGACCTGTCAAAATAACCCCTTTTGACAGGTCAAAACCTTCCATTTAAAAATGTATAAGTCAGTGCTAAGTAGGTCTTATTGCCCATAAGGCAGGGTGCATGGACTTTAAAAGTAGGACATGTAGGAATTTAATGTCAAACATGTCGCTACAGTGCAACACCTCAAAAAGCTATTTTCATTGTAGCAAGTCTGGCTGTTCTATAGGAAAACACAGGAATGCAACATTTAACATGAATACTGTATCTTGGGGCTGGGACTAACTACAAAAATAATTAAACAGCTACTTTTAATCATTATTAAACATCCAATTAAATGGTGAAGTCAGATTTTTTTCTTAACATTACAGAAACTAACTTTTAGAAAGTTACCTTTGATCTGCCTGACGTCTCTGGAAGCTAAATCTGTATTTTGCTCTCCTACGTCTGCCAGCTACTAATTAGCATTTGAATAGGCATGAATGAGGTGTGAACTTGCTCGTAGGAGTAACCAACAGGCGTACCGGAACGGGCAGAGATGGCCCATCCGAACCTGACAGAATATGCAGGGGGGCTGGGAGTCCCCTTTCTGACATTTAAGTGGCAAATCATGCTTGAATGTCACATCCTGCTTGACAGGTCAGTTTGGGATTTTCATATGATACTTGGGGTGCATTTCAAAGAGGCCTCCCCTGATGTCACAGGCAAATGTTAGATGACACTTGGGCAGGGCACTTCTTTTGTTCCACCAGCTAGTGAGGCCCCATTCACAGTGGGTTTCTTTTTGAGATAACAGTGTCACCCCCTATTTGACAGGTCTGCTGGTTTTTCATATAACATTTGGGTGCACTTCAAAGGGCGAAGAAAGGATGCCAAAACAATTCTTGTGCATCCTATGCTTGGTTCCTGAAAACTCTGTTTTGTTCTACCAGACTTCTGTCTCTGAAGAGGTTCAGGGTACAGGGACTGCCTCAAACTGAATTTTGGTGTTAGATGTTAGAGGATTAGGATTGCCACAGTACACTCCCCACACTTGCCATCAGCCCTTAGAACCCAAGTTTATTGTGACCGAAGACTTTGGCCATCTTGCAAATGCCCAAAGTGGGTAGGGTTAGACCTGGGAACCTTTACCCATTGGCTTGGGATCCCCAGCAGGCCATGCCTACCCATTAGCTCGTGCCAGGCATAAATGTGGCATCTCCTGGCACCCACTTCAGAACACTCCAGGACATTAGGAAGATAAGAAGATGACTGACCCTTGCTGTCTACAACCTGAGAACAGTCCTGGAATACTGAAGTCTTCTCTCGCTCTTGTACCCAGGACAAAAAAGTGTATTCCAAGGATCATCAGTCTGACCTACTGTTCAAGCTACGGGGATACAACAAGCAACAAGAGGTCTTTCCTGCAAATGCCCAGTTGATCAGTGGCAACTGGACACGCAGTGGACTCTGCCTGACACACAATATGTCTCTAATTGCCACCCCTGAGGTCCTGTGGAGCTTTCGAAGAGTACTCCTGGGATGGAGTGGGACTTAAAAGGACTAAAGTCAACAGATAAAATCTTTGATCAGGGTTAACCTGGCTAGGTTATCCGACATGCGCTCCTTCGCAGTCTGCGTCAAATTGCATCTAGTTCCTATTCTACTGCGACCATTGACTATCTTTGGTACTTTGTGCTTCTTGGCGCTATTCCTACTTAAAACCTAAATTCAGATCTCAGGTTCTCTTTATTAGATTGATTTGCATTTCAAATTTATTACTGTACTGCATAAATAGGAGAAGGAGGACGCTGTTTGCTGAATGGTGCAGGCTCTGCCTTTTCCTCTGCCCCTACACTGCCTAAGCATCAGGTTTTGCAACTACTGCTGGGGCTGTGTTACTGGCCTTTTTCAGAACTTATAGCAGCATGCGAAGCCCTGTAATTTCTGAAACTGTTTATAATTCTTTTGAGAGAGCTGGAGTCCTAGGGACCGAGCTGTTGCCCAGCTCATTATAAAACTCTCCAGGGCAGGGTCGGCTATATCACCAAACCGCCTGGTCCATGAAAGGGAGGATCCATCATTGTATATTAGATACCTAGGGAAAAACCAGAGGAATTATAACCACGTTTGGCAGTGAAGGGCTACAGAGGACCCCCACTGCCCTTGCCACCGAGTGCCGTATGTAATTCAGACTCAATTAACTGCCTTAATGCGGCATGCCCATCTTGCTCTATCTCAACAAAGTGTCCTTGCAGGTGGTTTGCCAAATTTGAGGCAACTAATTGTAGCATGCCCCATAGTGATAAGGGGAAGTGCCACAAAAAGCACACTGCATTCATGGATTTCGGTGCCAGACTACATGCAGAGAACATTCTCTTGCCAAATGCCTCAAGCTTCTTTCATTCTCTGTCCCTAGGGCCATGAGGAGTGCTCCAGATGAAAATTTTCTGGATCCAGTGTGGTGCCCGGGTAATTCAGAAGGTGGGGAGTCTGTAGGAAGAATAATCCATCAGAAAGGCTCTGTATGCTCTACTCATGAGGTATGCACCTCCAAATATAAGGATGTAACAACAAAGCCATAAGGTTCATATTTCAAATCTTGTATTGCATTTTCATAGAAACAATTAAACAGTGCCAATTGTGGACCTTGCATTTTCCTGGGCTGTGCAAAGCCCTGCGTATTGTAACATACAAGCAAGAGTCGACAAGGCAAACCACCAACCCCTGCCCTCCCACCACCCTCCGTCCATTCACCTTTGCATTATCATTTGGGATTCAATATTAGAGGTACTGAAAATTAATTCTGCTCCGGAATTGGGGGTGCAACAGTCTAGGGCAGACGTAGCAGGCGTAAGTATTTGGGGCAGGTAAGCTCTCGGAGTTCTTGTGAGAGCAGAGACAAAAAGGCTGCCACACATCCCTGAAGGCCGAGCCTTCGTGAGCGTTATCTTTTCCATTCCTGGGATGTGCCATAACCGTAGGAGCCAGCCCGTATGTATGCGAATCTGTGGGGTCCCCCAGTGGCTGAGTATGCTCTGAATGGCTGCCCCCAGGGCAAGTCCGATCAGGCACCCTCTTCTAGACTTCAAGAGGTATGTGAGTGGGTTTGGTATCCCTAGGAGTACATATGCAGGGAATCTTGGTAGTTGGGTATCTAAATGTGCATCTATTTCGTCCAGCACTTGAGCCCAATAATGCTGCAGGCGCTGGCTTTCCCATAAAATATGTACCAGTGTTCCCCGCAGCCCCAACAGCAATCCGCGCTCTGTGTGGGGTTGACCTTGTGTAACCGCGCTGGGGTATAGGTTGCTACCTTTGTTAGTGTTTCTGTCAAAGCTGTGTTACTAGCTGTGTGTCTGGCTCTATAGTATATTTCTTCCCATTCTTTGTCGCTCAGTGCCCTCCCTATGTCTTTTTCCCACCTGTCTCGACCCGCGTTGAACATGTGCTTATTTCGCGTGTTCAGCAGAGCATATAATTCTGAGATTAGTTTCTTGTCTGAGGACTTAGACAGAAGCCATTTTCCATACTAAGTGAGATGTCTCTACGCATTAGGCCTATTTTGTGGCTGTAATGCCCAGTGTAGGAGTTGCAGGTATCTTAGCCTCTCCGTCTCCGGAATGCCATAGTCAGCTTTAACCCGTAGGAAGGGGAGCACCCCCTCTACGTTAAAGAGATGATCCAGTGCACGGCACTCCGAGCGGCGCCACTGCGTAAACCTGGCCTCCCCCACCTCCGGCTCGAACTCTGGATTGTCAAATTGTGGAGTCAAGGGGGAGGGGAAAGTTATCTAGTTGTGTCTAGTGCTGGTCTGATCCCACGCCACCATTGTTGTCTGCGTTATGGGGGACAAATACAGGTTCCGTGGTCTGTGTGGTTTCCTAAGGAAGGGGACCTTCAGTAGTGATGTTCTGGCCACTGCCCCGTCCTGGAATAACCAGTGCTTCTCTGATTCTGCGCGGTTCCATTCCACTAGGTATCTCAATTGAGCTGCATGATAATACAGTTGGAGATCGGTAATCCCCAACCCTCCCTCGCTAGGTGGAAGGAAGCTAATGGCTTTTTTAATCCGTGGTTTACGGCCCTGCCAAATGAACTGCAGAATCTTCGTCTGCATCTTATGACTCAAACCGGAGGATGGCTGCAGGGGGAGAGTCTGGAACAAATATAGGATTTTGGGGAGAACCATCATTGTAATAGCGGCTACTTGCCCCAGCCACGGGATTGGGTGATGTTTCCACCTTTGGATGTCGCAACAAATTTGCCAATGGAGGTTGCGGTAATTGATAGCGGCCGTGGCTTTAGTGGTTGATGCTAGTTGGATTCCCAGATAGGCAATGGTGCTGTGAGACCACTGTATAGGATGCTGATTCTGGAATCGTTCCGCCATTTGAGGTGGAAGGGAGAGGGCTAAGTGCTACGGATTTCCCTACATTCACTTTGAACCCTGAAGCCCTGCCGAAGGATTCCAGTTCCTCGCGGAAAGCATCGAGGGAGGTGTCTGGGTTGTCAAGCGTCAACAGGACGTTGTCGGCATAAAGGCTAATGGTGTGTTTGTCCCTCCCAAATGGCACTCCGGAGATGTGTGGGTGCATTCGAACTCTTTACGCTAGTGGCTCCATATATAACGCGAATAGCAAGAGCGATAGAGGACACCCTTGCCTCGTACCTCTACCTATCTGAAACGGGGCCGACGTGTGACCGTTAACTCTAACCGTTGCTGTAGGAAGATAACAGTTTAATATTTGGGTCCTCATCCTCTCCCCCAAGCCAAAGTGAGTCAATACCTGTTCGAGGTAGGGCCAGTGTACCCTATCAAAGGGCTTTTCGGCATCTAAGGTCACTAGCATGCATTTGCCCGATGATCTGGACGCCTTCTCTATGATGTGAAGAACCCGCTTGGTGCTGTCGCTTGTCTGTCTTGAGGGATGAAGCCTGCCTGATCGGGGTCGACCAGGGTGGGCATCTATGCGCTCAGTCTGTGGGCTAGTATTTCTGTAAATAGATCAAGGTCCACATTTAGAAGCGAGATGGGCCAGAACGAACTACAGTATGTTTTATCTTTCACTGGTTTGGAGATGACTATAATTGCTGCCTCCAGCATCGATGTTGGAATAGCACCGGCCTCCAAAAAATGTGTTAAAGAGCCGAGTCAGAAGTGGTACCACCACCGGGCAGAATGTTTTGTAGAAGGCTGATGTGAAGACGTCTGGGCCTAGGAATTTTGCCAGTTTTAACCGGGAGATTGCTGCGATAACCTCCTCAATACGGAGGTCTCCGTGCAAGTGCTCAGTTTGCTCCGGGGTCAGTGCTGCTGACTGCGTGTCTAGCAAATATCTATCGCTCTCTGCACTCTCTAGCGTTTGGCCAGAGTAGAGGTGCTCGTAAAAATCTTGAAAGGCCTTGACTATTTCAGTGTCTTCCGACACTAGGTCCCCTTCTTGGTCTGTATCGCTTGGATGCCTTGCCTGTGCCGGCTCTCGCGCAGTTTGTGTGCTAAGAGGCGGCCACATCTGTCCCCCCCCCCCACGTAAAAGGAGTGACGCAGACGAAGGGCTGCGTACTCCGCCTGATCTAGATCGATCGCTGCTAATTGTGCTTGCAGTGCAGAGAGTTGACGCCATATTCTGGGAGCCCCCCGTCCTCTGGTGAATGTGGTCCAATTTTCGTATTTGCTAGGATAGGCCCTCCCTTTTCTTCTTCCGGAGTGCGTTATCTGCAGCGTATATCACAATGAATTTGGCCCGGATAGCGGTTTTAAGCGCCTCACACAGTGTTGCCGTGCGTATTTCCGGAGTGTCATTGTGTAGGAGGTAGTCCCCTATAGCTCGCTGAATTTGTGTCACTACCTCTGAGGGTTGTAGAAGTGTGTCTCTTAGGTGCCACTGTCGAAAGGGGCCTTGCATAGGGGGAAGCGACAGTGTGACCACCACCACCGCTGCGTGATCTGAAAGTGTTGCTGTCATTATCTATGTATCCACTGCGAGTGTGTGAATGTCCTTGGTGCCGATAAGGTAGTCAAGCCTGGCGTAGGTTTTGTGTGCATTAGAGAAAAAGGAGTATTCCCTGGCTAGGGGGTGGGATGCCCTCCAGAGGTCTATCCGACCTAGTTCCCTCATCCGGGATTGACCTTCTGTGAACAAGGCGCCATTGCCTCCGACAGTGCCATGTGGAAGAATTTCTCTTGTCCCTCGTTCACTGGGTATATCGAACCTATAATCAGTGCCTGGCCCCCCAATGTGAATCTATAAGTAAGGAGCCTCCATTTAATTTCGGCCTCTTTCTGTAACACTTTGTCCCTAAAAGCTCGGGACACCAAAATAGCCACCCCGCGGTTTTAGTAGGGCATGAGGAGAACAACTGAATGGGAAACGCACGACCCCTGAGCCTGTGGCAGTCTCTAGCAAGGAGGTGGGTTTCCTGCAGGAGACAGATGTCTACATTCGTGTTTTCTAGGTATGATATTATCGCTCTGCCCTTTACCGGGTTATTGAGTCCCCTCACATTGAGGGTGAGAATTCTAAGATTGGTAGGTTGCATTGCTTAGGATAGGCAGTATGTCTGTTGAGTAAACCCCGGGTTCTGATTGCCCTGGCTGGTCTCTGCCTTTTTGCTGGCTAGTCCCCTGGGCCCCTGTGGTGTGCCTTGTGGTGTAATTATATGGTGAATGGAGGACCCCAAAAGTAACCCCTATAAATCCTATAAAAAAAGTAAACTAGATTAACTAATAAAATGTACGAAGTCAGTCCTTTAGCCATTCGTGGCCGCCAGGAAGTAAATTTGGGGTCCATATTGTGGCCAATCTCCCGACGCCCACTCCGCCCGCCCTAGGCCTCTCTGTGGGGCAGCTGCCATCTTGGTAAGCTCATACATACTCAGTCTATGCCAGTGCAGCGGAAATAGACTTCAGTGCCTCCTGTTGTCCTTTCGCTATCTCCGCATGGTGCGGTTTTCTCAGGGTTCATCTGGGCCCCTGTCGCCGCCATCTTGGTTGCTGCTCCCCTCGGGCAGGGGACGAGGCCCTCCTATCGCTGTTCTCCTCAGGTGGTTCCAGGACCAGCAACTGGCCGCCACGAAGTAAATTTGGGGTCCATATTGTAGCCAATCTCCTGACGCCCACCCTGCCCGCCCTAGGCCTCTCTGTGGGCAGCTGCCATCTTGGTAAGCTCATACAACCTCAGTCTTTGCCAGTGCAGCGGGAATAGACTTCAGGGCCTCCTGTTGTCCTTTCGCTATCTCCACCCGGTCCGGTTTTCTCGGGGTTCGTCGGGGCCCCTGTTGCCGCCATCTTGGTTGCTGCTCCCCTCGGGCAGGGGACGAGGCCCTCCTATCGCTGCTCTCCTCAGGCGGTTCCAGGCCCAGCAATTGGCAGGCCTCAGAGAGGGAGTGCACCTGCTGAAGTTTGCCGCCCCAGCGAAAAATAAGTCTGAAGGGATGGCCCCAGGAGTATGCAATATCTTGCTTACGGAGGTGTGTAGTAACTGGGCGGAATTCCCTTCGTTTTTGTAGCGTGAGTGAGGCAAGGTCTTGATACAATGTAGGGGTTTAGTCTCTGAATGTGACGGGATGCATTGTCATTGCTTTGCGCAATATCTCCTCTTTGGTTTGGAAGTCGTGCACGCAGACTAAAATGTTGGCCGGGGGAGCCTTGTCGGAGCGGGGTGGGCCCACTCGGTGTGCTCTGTCTAGTTTGAGCTCAGTACCAAGAGGATTACCAAGCACATGGTTGAAAAGGTCCCGCACAAAGCCGAAGATATCTCCTCCCTCTGCTTTTGCCACCACTCTTTGTAGCCGAACGTTGTTCCTACGGGACCGATTCTCAAGGTCTTCCAGGTGGGATTGCAAATCTATATGTTGGTCCTGGAGTCGGAGAACCTCCTGCTCTAAGGCCTCCACGCCCCGGCTGTCCCCTTTATCCTCCAGAGCTGCAACTCTTTCCCCCGAGAACATCCACATCTCTTCTGGTCTCTTTTATTTCTTGTGTGAGGTCTTTCTTGACTGTCTGCAGGTCCTCCTGGAACGTTGTGAAGAGCAACTCCAAGAATGCACGGGTCACTGGTTCTTCCGCTGGGCTTTCGGTCTGTGTGCAGGGTGTCTCCCCAGATGTGGGGCCATCCACCATGCCGCCTCCGGCAAGTCGTGTGCCTCCGGCAGGTCGTGTGAGCATGTCTTTGAGAGATCGATCCTTCTTCACTCGGCTGGTCTACATAATCAAACTCTGTTTCTTATGGTTGCTTCTGCTGTCTGTTTCGGGGGTCCAAGCTCCCTGGTCACTAGGCTCGTCTTCTAGGGCCACCTCCTTCCGCCCGTGATGTGACCTTCTCTGTGTGCTAGTGCTAGTCTTCTGGAGTCTGCCGTGCCGGTGCGAGGGCACTAAACCTCCAGCCGTCCCCTACTCGTCGCCCCGAGGTCCTTGGCTCCAGTCCGCTCTTTGAGCCCGGAGAGGTGCTCCTCTGCGCACTGTTGATTCTGCTCTGCCCCCTTCCTGGGCATCTGGACGAGGCCACCAGGTTTCGGTATCGCCCCTGCCCTCCGGGGCGTTGCAGCTGGGCCTCCTCCCGTCGATATGATGCGGGGGGGCACCCAGGCCTGCCCCATCACACCCGGCAGGGTGAGGAGTATGTACGCAAACTAGCTGGTGGCTGTATTGATGGGGGCTGATGCGGGCCCTGGGCTCTCCCCTGGGAGCCCTCGATCGTCCGTGGGCCCTTGGCTGCGCAGGGGACCCTCCGAGCCGCCCCTTAGAGGCTCCGGCCTGCCGCGGGCAACCTTGCTGTGTAAGGCCCCGCTGACGCTTTGATCCGGCGTCTGCCGCTAGAGATGACTGCCGCTCTTCACACCAGGTCAGAGTGAGGGGGCCGGTGGGGGCCCTGTTCCTCCCATTGGGGTGTGTGGATGTCTCTCCTCTGGGGTGCTGCTCATTGCTATGGCTGCTGTGGCTTACTCGGGGTGAGGACGTGTGCTGGCCTTGTTTTTGCCAACCCACCCTTCTTCTGGCCTTTCTTGGCCTGAGGCCTGAGGCCCAGTCGCGGGCATCAGGCGTGCTACGGCCCCATTTCCTACAGCTTCTGAATGGGGGATGTCATTCGCTGCCGGGCCCATGGCAAGGCGAGGCTGCGCCGCGGCCCATCATCTACACCTGCCTCGTCCCTCGCCGACTCCGCAAATCCTGGGGCCGAACGCAAAGGTGTGCGTCTGTGATGCTCGTCCACCGGGGGCCCTCCCTCGTTCCCTTGACCGGCTCAGCAATTGTGCTCCTCACCTTGAGGGAAGTGCGGATCCACGGTCACAGCGCCGATCATCTATTCCGGGTGATCTTGGAGTGTGCCCCCAGGGCTTGTGCTAGGCCGCGTGGCCTTTAGTGTTAGTGGGCGGCCGCTGCTCAGGCCTTGGCGAGGTCCGGCTGCGCCTTCGTTCCTGGCTCCAGCCTCTCTGTAGCTCGGCTCCGTCTGTCCGCTCTGCACATTGTCGGATTCCACTTATTATCGCCACCGGGCCGCTGCTCTCCGTGTAGATCGCCCCAGACAGCACTGCTGATTACGGGGCCGGCCTCTGACCTCTCACACAGTGGCCTCCATTCTTCCTTTGGCCGTTCCGCTATCGCCCTTCACCTCGTTCCTGGACACCCACGGAGGGGCAGACCCAATTCGCTTTCGCCAGAACCACCTGCACAAGGGTTCCGGATGCTTTTATGCCCAAATTGGCGTGTGAATTTGGCGTGGATGTTGCTATCAGCCGGCGACTGGCAAGAGCAACGGAGCAGAGCGTCCTACCTCGCCGCCATCTTGGCCATGCCAGCCATAAGGTTTAGTTGTTAATTTGTGTATGAACACTTGCACATGGGTAGCAGGTACCAAAGCTTATTTCTGAAACACATATAACCTTTCACTGCTGCTATATATTATACCTGTTCATTTTTTGTGAGGAAGCATACACTGGGATCATTTGTCCTTTAACTGTTCTTTGAGTTAGGAAAACTTGCACTGCTGATGCTCATGCTGTACCGGTCTTATACATTAGTTGACATGGTGAGTCCATTTTCACTATACACAAGCCAAAACAATTTGCATTATAAAAGGGGAGAAACAGTGGATGGTAAATAAAGGTGGGATAAGCACTGGGTGCAAGAAGGAGAAGCCTACTGTAGGATGAGCACTTGTCACAACGTATAGATTCCTTAACTCATGCTGGTTTGTGTTTTTACATAGAAGCCTGTAACTGTCTTGCTCTGCAAGTCTCCCTCTGTACGCACTATAAAAAATACATACTGCATGATTTCCAAATACACTTTAAGACAGGAAGGCTAAGTAGGGAAAGGCTATATAGATACCAAACAATTTATTGACCATCCTATTGCCTTTCAGAGTTGCACAGTGAACTCATCATGTGATTGACTCTAATCCAGCCTCAAAGGCATGGTGTGTGACTGACTGTGTTCCTGCCCTCTTGTTCCCTAGAAGTGGCCCGATGCGTTACTGTTACTGCCATTATTACAGCCCTACAGGCTTGCCAGAGCTGCACCTGGCACAGCCAACTGATTTTTCAAAGGTGCATCCATTTTGTAACTGACTCTGCTGGAGCCAGCAGACTGCGTCCTGAAGAGAGAGATGTATTTAAATGGACCAGGAGGATTTATAATGTATGCAAAGCCATTCTTAAACACCTTCCAGAATGTTCTGGACCCTTTCTTTGCTTCCCATTCCAAGATGGAAGAACTTCCTTTAACAACTTCCTGATAGTTTTTTCATCTCTATATACAGAGCTTCAGGATTGCATCGCAGAACTGCATCTTTGCATCGCAGTGCAGTCGAAGTCCCGTACTAGACAGCTCACTTGCCTCATTTCTGAGTTCGTGTGGTTTGCTGGGAATAATGTTCTTCAGTTCCCTGCTTTCCTAAGTCCCTCCTGGATTACCTTCCTGCATACCTTAAGCAATGATTGCCTTACTTCTTTTCTTCCATGCTTCATCTGCCTATTTCAGGTGATTTTTTGCCCTGTGGTCCTAACCATTTCTGGGATTCTCTCTTAAAGGCATCCTCCACATCCCCAAACTGTGGGGAGCATTAATGTCTAGTAGAGGGCGTCCCCCATATCCCAGACAGGCTAAAACTATGTTGAAGAAGACTCCATAGTGTCCAGCGATTGACATTCAGTAGCAAACTTTGCTCCTGAAAGCTGTACGTGCAGCCTTCTCTCCTCCAGTGCACAAAGAGTTACTGGGAGTGCACGCCGCTATCTGCAATGAAAGATATTTCAAAAACGCCAACCTTTTTCTTACAAGACGGGATTAGTGTGAAAACTTGTCTCTTTTGGAGCACAGCGGGCCGCACTACAGGAGGTCCTCCGTAGGAGGCAGAGACCAGCAGCAAACCTAATACAAGTATTTTCTTCGTGTCCGGTCTTCACTCAGCCCTTCCATCTCCGTTTGCAAATGTTTATTTGTAGATGAGTGTACTCATGTTTGTCAATGACCAGAGGTTTGCGTTTTTTTCTTAAACAAGAAAAATGCAAGAGACTGCTATTGCTCCATTTACGAATGTAAACAATGTATCAGAGTCCATGGAAAGGCAGAAAGCCTATCTCACACAATGCGACTTAAACAAATACTTGTGGTGGTCATAAAAGAAGTTTGAACCATATTGTTGTGTCTAGCGCTTATGGCCTCGCAACTGGCATGGCAAGCACAGTCTCAATACCAAGACGCTACAGAATACCATCTTGGTTAAAGGAGCTGTGGCTCACATTTGTGGATATGGGAGATGTGTATAGGACGCCTCACTGCAGAGACAGCATCTCCTTCTGCTGATATTGCACAAACAGCTTAGTGGCTTTACCTGGAAAATCAATCCAGATTTGGAAGAAGTGAAATCAACTTCTACTCAAAGTTAGTTCTACTAGGTAAGCTGCAACTGAAGAAATAAACCCAGCAAGTGAAATGGTAACTTATTGTAGATTTTTTTTGCATTTGCTATTCACTGAATGTCTTTTTTCTGGTTACTGAATTTTCCTGCACGTACTACTAAGCAATGGTATGTCGCTATTGCAATACAATGCATCTGTTAAAACATAAAATTACCACAAATATTTTACAACGCTTGAGCCTTTACAATGCGTGCTTTAACAAAGCATGCATTTAGAACACAGGAGAAAGTAGGATAAGATTTGTAGGGTTCAGGAGTGGGTTTACGTAAAGGGACGTAAGGGTTTTTTTTTTTTAGAGTTTAAGGGTGGGTAGAGGTAAAGGGACATAAGAACAAATTAGTCACCATCGGTTATGCCTTTTCTGGTAGAGACTCTATCTAATGGCAGATTCCTCACCTTGTATATTTCCCCACGTGCCAGATGGATCTGGAAACTTTTATAGCAATTCCTCTGTACATTGACAGGTGGCGTGTTGTGTTCATCCTGCCCCAGGAAAGACGTCTAAGCTACTATATATGCGCCACCTCCACGTGCTGATATCCGTTTCTTTCTGACCTCCGTCCGTGCTGATGGATGCTGAGCCATTGAAATCAGTTCATGACAGTGTGCAGACTAGATTGGAATCTTATTCCTGGACTATTTGGGATGGGAAAATGAATGGGGGAATTGGTGAGGAATCTGAAGCTAGATAGAGGCTCTACCAGAAAAGGCGATACAGAAGGTAAGTAACTTCATCACCTTGTGAAAAATACCAAAGCAGTATCTCCCCAGGTGGTGGGTCTGTGGAATGGCTCAGACCAGGAAATCCAAGGACTGATTGAGCGAAATGCCCGTCCTGCCTGACTTGGCTATCCAGGCTTTAGTGCTTTTTGAACATGTGGGGGGACGTCCACGTAGCAGCCTGGGAAATACCCATGACTGTCACACTGTGCACCAGTGAAGTGGAAGCAGCCTTCGCCCTGGTGGAATGAGTGCACAGGCATTCTGGGGGCAGCTTTTTGGATAGCCCATAACAGGTCTTGTTACATAGCATGCTCTACCTTGAGATGGACCTCTTTTGCACAGGTTTGCCATTCTTAGCTCTAGAGAAACTGACGAAAAGTTGGTCATCTTGTCAGTAGTCTCTAGTTCGGTCCACGAAAAAGCTATATGCCCTTTTAGGGTCCAGGCGATGAAGCCGTTCTTCCTTCCTGGAGGGGTGAGGAGGTGCATAGAAATCTGGCAAGGTGATGTATTGCCCTATGGGGAAGGGTGTGACTACCTTGGGCAGAAATGCTGCTTTTTGGCAGACTAATTTGTCTAGGAAGAAAGATGTATATGGGTTTACCATGAACATCACTTGGAATCTGGCACTCACCTGGCCAATGTTAAGGTGATGAGGAATGCTGTTTTGATGAAGACGAAGAGAGCAACTGTGGATGGGTTTGAAGGGAGTGTACATCAAAAAGGTGAGTACCAAATTAAAGTCCCACTGTGTTATCACAAATGGACTAAGCGAGAACATATGGACCAGCCCCTCAAAAAAAGCATA
Organism: Calotriton arnoldi; assembly: GCA_963921515.1. Classification (NCBI taxonomy): domain Eukaryota; kingdom Metazoa; phylum Chordata; class Amphibia; order Caudata; family Salamandridae; genus Calotriton; species Calotriton arnoldi. The sequence continues at coordinate 46,160 of CAWUFW010021100.1, read as the reverse complement.
AGAACAGGTGACTTGAAAGGGGATTGCTGGGCAGGTAAGCGCAAGAAGACAAAAAGGGCTGAGGGGTAACCTTTAACTGTCCCAGAATGCCCTAATATGATATGATCCCTCTTTATGAGAGGCACTACGAGTATGAACCGGTTAATTCAGTCCTTTTTAAACCTTCTTTTCTACCTTCCATTGATGCTGGCGTCTTTTGGGTTAATCTTATATAGTTTGCAGAATCTGTAAAAAAAATTTAACAGGCTGGATCGGGACAACATTACCCATCAATCTTAGCGCCCAACACGCACTTACCACTTTCGCTCCTCCAGACGCATAAACGTGCATCCATTTAGAATGGTAATTACCTGCCTGTGCTTCGTTCTCCTGGCAGGGCGCGCTAACTGAGGATGCAGAGACTCTGTGCAGGTATATTAGACTGCTGGCACTTTTTTAAACCCGATTTGCGATTTCTTTTGATTCTTTAATTTATTTTGTATGTTTGGCTCAGATTTGTTTTGATACGTGCTAAACTGTGCTTATGAGAGCTGTTTTTTTAAGACTGAAGGCTGTGTATAAAATTAAGCGACGAACAGTGTTCTGTGGACACGGTTGCGTTGATCATCTCAAGGGCACGCTGAATGCTCAATCTGTGCTTTTGGATGACATTTTGTACGTATTCTGACACCTTTTCATTTTGTGTTCTTATTGTGATATGTAGCTCTGCCATCTAGGTGGCCTTTTATAGGCTTGAGAAGGAGATAAGTATCCCATTTAGATAGGATAAGGCCGATTTCTCTCTTTTACGCCATCTTTACTGATATTTACACTGGCATCGGGCATATTTGTCTGTTCATACTGAATGGAATTGGACTTCATTATGGTCTATGTAAGTGAAATAATCTTGTTCCACTTTTGTATTCTTCTACAGTAGACCAACGGTGGATTTTCATAAACATTATGTTGTGGGCCACCTTTTGTATCAGGTGGCTTACCACCGTTCTCTCAACTAGTTTGTATGTGTTCCTTCTTTTTTCACAGAGTCACTTTGATTGCTGGCCCTGAAAAATACCCCAGAACCTATGAATGAGGTCAAACGTAGGACAGAAACATGTTGATCTTATAGTAGAGACATTACTTCTAACTTCCCCTCACTGTTTTTACTTCTATCCCTTGGAGTCACCGAAATAAAATTGAAATTTAGCCTACCAGGAGAGTTTTAATTCACCTCACACATATAAAAATAGAACTCTGTTTCTTGACACTTAGCATTCTCTGTGATGGCGAGTAGACCGAGCCGGGGTTCTCACCAGTCTTGGAAGATGCCCTGTGCCACCTCGGAGTGCAACTGCCATTACTAATATGCTAGGCACCTTAGACTGAGTTTGGCTGCCCTGGAGTGTATTCAATCATTTATTATGATTTGGAGCTCCAAGGAGTTTCACATAAAAACATATACAAGACAACTCCAATTTTACCGAATCAGTCAATACTTAAAGCAAATTGCTAAAAGACATAAAACATCAGCAATGACAGTTTTCATAAAGTAATACAAGGATCATAGTTGCATTAAGATTACAAGGAGGTGATCGCACAATCAATTTCAGGGTCCTTTCAATTACAAGATTAACAAGGGCAGGGCAAAGCGAATTATATCGTAAGATTCTTGGATGACTTCGGCTGTACATTACGAGGATGCAAAAAGAAAGAAATTCATTTGATTCAATGAGGAATAAAGTACAAAGAGTTTTAAAAATTCTAAATTGCTGCATACAATGCACCACAAGTAGCAGCATAAAAGATGTCAAAAAGTGCAAGTGCTCGAGCAATAACAAATTCAAGAATCCTTGAAAAGTACTAATTAATATTCAGTTTACATGCAAAAAGCCTAACAAAATGTTTCTGAACTAAATGGTATTCAGTTGTACATGGCAGTATTCATAGCAGCATGCGAGGAGATGGAAATACAAGAACGCAAATACAGTACCAAGTTCATAACCCTTTTAGTGTGTAGCCATAACCTAATCAGTATGAGACATGTCATATCATTAAATGCTCTAACAGTTTCGACCATCTAATAAAACGACCCAATACTACTACTTCTAGGGTTCATTAGATATTGCCCAGATAGAAACCTAAGCAACCAAATTGGGGCAACATAGTCCTTCTCTAGAAAATATTTAAAAATTGTTTTAAAAAACTGAAGATTTTGAAGCAAACTGGTTCGGAGGGGGGGCCAATAGACAATTTCGGGCCTCCGCAGCTGTAGCAATGTTATACTTTAGGAACAAAGGTCTTAAAACCGGCGTTGTGAAGATTGTAGTAGGGGACAGACAAACAAGACATGGTTTAGATCCAGCACCCAGGTACCACATAAAAGACAAAGGCTATCCTGTCTAGGAAGACCCTCCCATGCTCCAGTTACTATTCGCAAAGGAAGCAAATTCAACCGTAGCAGCAAGATGGTTCTAGGGCACTCCATGGGGGAGATTCCAAATAACATAAGGTTGGGGATGTTTATAAATTCTACTCCCCACTATGATATCATTATTGGCGTGTGTTGCGCACAGTGCAGTATCTCTTTTGCGAGAGACCTCGTCAATAGTTTTTTTAATTCGAGTTTTCAAAACTTGTTTAGGAAGAGAGCCTGTGCCACTATTCTCAAAATCAAACAAGTTTACCCTTTTCTCGTGATTCCTAAAAAGGACACTTTTTCCCCTTCAGGGAGGAAAAGATTTCCTCATGCAGTGCTGCCCGTAAGGGGTTCTCAACACTGTTCAGTAATGTATTGCTCCATCTTAGGCACGCAGCCATAGTGAACACATATGTGGACAGTAGCCCAAATTCGAGACGAATCGCTGCTATTGGGGCTGCATGGCTCAGATTACACATTTGGCGCCAAATACGCCCCTCTACTTTCTCAAAGTTATCCCACTGCCGTTCATCTACTGATTTGCAGGCGTAACTCAGTGTGGTAGGAATTTAAATTTTATAAACTGATAGAACATGTGTGAAGTGTCTTTTCCCGCAATGTTTACAAAGTCTACCAATTGCAGAAGCCCGAGAGATTGCCTTACTTCTGCATTGGTCGATGTGATCACTACTGGAGCAATTACTTGTAAAAATTCTCCCTAAGTATGGGTACAACTTCACCACAGCAAGTTTGTCTTTCCCCAAGAACCAGTGCATATTTTTCTTAACTCGGCATCCCCGATATCTAAAAACCATAATTTTACTTTTTGAGATATTTATTTTTAGAAAATACTCATCTGAGTAAAGTCCTAACTCAGTGAGTTGCCTTTGTAATCCAATTGCAGTTAGATCTAACAGCATAGCATCATCTGCGTAAAGCAGGCAGCTCAATTTCATTGTTCCTAGTTTCGGGGAATCCCCTTTACAGAGCCCTACCCTACTCGGCAAATCATTAATATAAAGAGAAAAGAGGAGAGGAGCCAATAGGCACCCTTGCTTCAACCCATTGTGGGTCTCTACTTTGCTTGACAAGCCCTTGGGACCTCACACGAAGACCTGAGTCCAGGTGGAGGAATGCAATGCGATGATTAATCTGAGCAGGTGCATGGGAATCCCCATTGCGGCCAGTTTTCTCCACAGTGTCCCCTGGTCAACCCAGTCGAAAGCCGTGGAGAAATCTATAAAGGCCGCATATAAGGCCATGCCCTTACTCATTGGGTATTTTTCAATTAGAGTTTGCAGAGCGGTAATGTTGTCTAAGGTACTACTATATTTGCGGAACCCAGCTTGCTCTGCAGGGACAAAACCGTTTCCAAATGCACAATCTGAAAATGGAGAAGTATGCTCTTGGCAAACAATTTTCAAGTCGCATCCAATAATGTAATCTGCCTAAAGCTAGCAGGGGACTTTTTGGGTCAATTTTTAGGTCTCGAGCCTAGCGTTGCAGTGCGCATCACTGCTCGCGCAGCGAGAGACCTCATGTAGGGGGTTTAAAAACTGACCTAGGAAGCGCACACGCTCGTGCGTGTGCTTTTCGTTTCCCCCCCGGATATTGGGCTTTGCGTGCGTCTTTTTAACAAAGACAGCACGCAATTGGGCAAAGGCGGGCGCATGTCCCGCCTTTGCTCCGCCCACGTCCCATTGGTGTCTGTTACGCGCAGCAGCGGCATCTGTGTTGCATTATCGTGCCCGATAATGCAAAACAGATGTCTCGCTGTGGCGCGCGCGCGCGCACCACTCGCGGGCTTGTTCTTTTTTGGATCCATTTCACAGGGAAGCAACTAAATGAAAGAAGGAAAGAGAGGTTGTGAACCGTTTCTTCAAGTCACGGTTTTCAGTAATTCCTGCATGTTGCTTTTTTATTATCTTCATGAAAAGTTTGCCTAAGTCCCAGCTTTAGACTGATCCTCCCATCTATCCGACAAGCAGACCTCCGAGTGTTTTCATTCTCACTGCTGCAGCTTTTTGTTTAACTTGCATTAATGTCACTTGGCTTTGTATGAAATGTTGTAAAACTCCCACACTTCGAGATCAAGGTATTGGCATAGCAGGGGACTGATTCATACCACACAGAGACTGAGCGCTGGGGTGATGAATGCTCGTCTGGTTGCTCTTGCACACGTATCGGAGCGGGCTCTGCCTCAGAGTTGCCTCCTCGCTTCACGCGGGATTTGCAACCATTCTCGGCCCCTTATTAAGTATTCGTGTAACATTAATAGTCATGAATATCTGCTATTAGGAGTCAAAGGCGAGCAGCCCGCTCTCTAAGACTGGGAGCTGCGCCAGGAGGGAGAGAGCAGCCGGCTGTCTGCACAAGAGCACACGGCGCAGGAGCGCTGAGGAAAGAGAGAGGGGGGACAGGAAACCACACAAAAACTTTCAATTGCCATTACAAACCGGGACAGACATCGTCGCTCGCGCATCCCCGGAGGAGCCCTTCCCCAAGCACACATAGATTCGAGTCCTGGCTCGCCGTCTGTGACACCTTTTGCTCTTGCACACGCAGCATAGCGCTTGGCTTTCTTCTACCTTCTTGTACTTTTTTACACATATTATACAAATATAATTTTGTTTTTATTTGTGGTTGCCTGACACTGTATATGTTAACTCAGTGCAGACAATTACCTAATGCTGGTGACTGTGTTGTGGTAGTTGTCAGTTACATCCACAGCCCTTCGTGGTGGTATAGACTGACGCCAAGTGTGTGGGCGGTTGTGCGTCTGCGAAGGCTTCCAAGATTCATTGTGTCACTTGCACACGGCTTTATGTGTGCGAGTCGGCCCAGGGGCTGCCGCTCGGGTCGGGTGTAAACCTAGAAAGACGGAGTATATATCTGGGCCAGGGAAGCAGTTGTGTGACTTCGCCACAATTTAATTTAGAGTAGTGCATTCAGAGGTGTTCACTGCCTTCTGTGCACACTCAGGGCCCTGGCAGACGGTGCACACACACACACACTGGCGCGTGCAGTGGCGAGCTCCAGAACAATGCACAGATTTTATTCGACATTAACGCCATAATATTGAGCTTATGTTTTATTCGCGTATAATTCGATGCTATATTTTACCGAATAAATTTGGGCTTAGCTGTCGTTGAGCTCCGTGTAGCCTCTCCTACAAAGATTAGTTGTTTACCAGATCATAATTAAATGACATTAACAGCGTATTTATTATATCTCCGCGTGAAATAGGGGTGCACTTCTAATGTAAATATTTCAAGAAATGCGAAGGAATTTAAGAGTAGAACTATTATTATGAATACGTTGAAGGTTGGCAGTACATATTTCGAAAGCCATATTGAGTAATTATTACAGTATAGTGGCTGGTACACACAGCATAGCTGTTAATATCGAGATATTAATTTGCATTTTTGTCTGTAACGTTCATGGATGCAGCTATGGGCAAATACACCAAAGCATGTGGGGAGGGGATCAGATAAGCCCCTATAGACACTAAGGAGGCGATAGGTCATCGGGGTCAAAGGGGAGCCAGCCTTTCCAGGGAAGAGAACAGGCAACTCAAATACAGATTCCAGGTTGCCTTCGGGATAGATAGCGCCTTGTGAGCACACAGAAGATGGGGGAGATTTGCATGGGTGTAGACATCCGAGGAAATTCCGAACAGCCGTTCCTTTGAAAGGAAACATCCTCGCACCTGCCAAGGTTGTGCCCACCGTGGCCTGTCCGTGCCCAGCCCCGCGGAGAAACCTCTGGATGTTTCTATCGGCGTCGCCCCCAGTCACACACCTCAAGAGCCCGTTCCTAGACCCGAGCGCGGCTGTGGGTCACCCACTTACTGCGTCATCATGGGGGCAGTGAGAAAAGGCCCTACACCCTGACACTGAGGTGCAGTGCGACTCCCCCCCTCCTACGTCATGTCATCATGGGGGCAGTGCTGCGCAGTGTCCCTGAGAGAAGGCCCTACACCCTGACACTGAGGTGCAGTGCGACTACCCCCTCCCGCGTCATCAGGGCAGGCAGTGCTGCGCAGTGTCCCTCAGAGAAGGCACTACACCCTGGCACTAACACTATGGTGCAGTTCGACTCCCCCTTCCAACCCCCTTCCCGCGTCATCATAGGGACAGTGCTCCACAGTGTCCCTTGGAGAAGGCCCTACACCCACACCCGCATTATGATACACTTTCCCCTTGGCATATACAGTCCCCATAGTCATACCGTAATATTTATGTTGTTAAAAAAAAAAACATTAATAAAAGCCATTACCATTTACAATGCCAATAGCTCACACTCGTTATTATTCTTTTCATATTAAACTTTTGCTGTTACCACCGGCGAGAATTATCAGCCTTGCAAATCAGTGTCTTCATTAGTGTGGGTACTGCTGGTACGTTTGCTGCTTTTCAATACTCTCCTTTAATTAACCAGAGTCATGCAGCCGTATGACCTTTAAATACGTAGGCGTTTACATGTCCCGTCTGCGTGACGTAAGCTGTGGTGAGTCTATCATGTCCCCCAGCAAGTCTGCTTGTTTCTCGCCAGCGGCAGAAGAATACACCAGCCTTATAAAATTGCTCAAAATGACAATAGAACAGTGCCAGGACCCTAGCATTTAAACTGTGCATTGGGGTAAATGTGGCTTTTGGAGGGACAAATACATCTCTCCTGCGTAAAATGCAGCTTAAAAGTACAAGAACATAGGTTCTTAAGTGCACCTTGCTATACCAACAGCATCCACCACAGAAACTGCAGCTGTTCTCACGTAAGTTCACCCATTATGCTATGGCCACGTAAGGGCTCGTATTTCTATACTTCACCTGTAACTTGGCAGGGGTGAAAACAAACACTCCCAAATATTAGAGAATATTAGAGAATAAGGTGAATTAATATACTATCTCTTGAAGAAGTGTTTGAGAGCCTTGCCTTACTTTCGGCCACTGGTTGAAATGGAAAGATAGAAGTGTAGGCACTCTGCACCAGAGTACCTGCTTGTTTCTGAGAAGTGTCGGTACTCTCCAATTAAAGGTATTGCATTTCTCTTGAGAAGTGCCGGTACTTTCCCTTGCAAAATTAAAAAGTGCCAGTACTCATTACCGGACAGTAACGGGCCATTTAAAGCACTGCTTTCGGCACAAAAAAAAAGCATTTGCAATGCAATAGGTCTCACATTACTTAAAGTTTGACCTATTGGTGTTGCAAATAATAATGCAACGCCAATAGCTCAAACTTTTAGTAATGCGAGACCTATTGCATTGCAAATGCTTGTTATATAATGGGACCACAATACTTCCCTTCCAGGACAACGGAATAGTCCCATGAATGTAGCAGTAAGAAAATACTGGACAAAGCAATTGTGCCCATGCAGAACTATCGTGTTTGACTATAGCTATTGGTAAGTCATCTGGGACCATTGCACCTGAATACCTTGCCCGTTTAGTATAGCGCTCTATTTCCTTGCACGAGGGGAAGCCGTAATTGCTACCCACAGGGGAATCAAAGGCTAATTCTGGATTCAACCCCGCCATGGGATTTAATACATACAACTGAGAGATATATGAGGTCCATTCTGCATCGGATATTAAAATGGCATTTGCCTTAGTTCTATCATCAAAGTACTAGGCTATTAAAGCCCAATATTTATGTGAATCACCAGACTGCGCAACCTCTCTTAATCTTATCCAATTAACATCTTCCCCCTCTGCGTTCCGATGCCCGCTTTCGTTTCTTTGCCTGCTTTAATCTATTAGTTTCCCTTTGTCTAGACGTCAAAGACTGCTTAAATTGTTCCCTTGTTAGGGCATTGATCTCACAATTTAATTTTTTTACCTCCCATGATTTAGCCACTGGGAGCTTAGTGCTGCTAACTTGCTTTTTGCTTCCACATGATCTAATTAGGGCCAGAATCTTCTCAAACCAAGAGATGGGATTTTCCTGACAAGGGCCAAGGCTCACATTTTCAATAATCCTCCCAAGACATGGGAGGTTTTTGTTAGACTAAAGTGAGCCAGTTTCTTCTGTTATACAAAATGCTATCCTCCCTTCAATTCCAGCAACTCAGGCTCCAGTTTGACATCCACTGACAGAACACTGTGATCACTCAAACTTGTTCTCAGTACCTTAAATTGTGTACATGCACCAAAGAGCTGATAGGATACCACCATGACTGCCCGCGTGGAGCGTGAAAGGTAAGAGAGGCTGGACAATCGTCTGGGAATCTACTATTCAATATAACAAAATCATTAATTCTCAAATTATGCAAGAAAGACAAGCCTGCCTGTCAGATCTAATATGACCGGGCAATGATGATCCGGGAATGGACCATACGTCCTCCAATTCTTGGTTGGAAAAAGCCATGGAGGAACAGTTTGAAATGTTAGCATTAAAATCACCCACCATCAATATCAAGGTGCAATCCTCTGAAATACTGGTCTTATGCACAAAGGAAAAAATAGAGTCAAAAATAGACTCGCCCAGGCGGAATATATACATTTACCAAAAGAAGGGATGCGTGCTGTTCTAGTGTCCCATTACCCAACCAGAGTTTCAAAACCCTGCAAAACTCAGATGGATGAAGAAAAACCACAGGATTCCAATTTATAGTACAACTGAGTAAAATTGCTAAACCACCACCAGCGTGACCTTTTGTTGAGGGTTCTGCTGCACAACAGAAGACAAGGAAATTCTCAAAGTCGAAGTCCACACAGCTCCATGTTTCCTGAAGACAAATTATTTTAGGATCATGCACTAGTAGGGAGTTTAACTTAGAGTTATGTTTTCCAACACCTGCTAGGTTCCAGGACAAGATTTTTCCCAGGGGGGATACCTCCGCAGCATGGGAGTTTAGCGTTTTCTTTTAAGCTATTCAGAGAGCCAGACACCCAACACCACTGGGCCATCTCTTCATCCCCTCTATGTTTGATGGCCCTTTGGACCTCAGGACCTATAATAGTAATCTCTCTTTTCCCCGTAGACCTACCCACCACAATTTTTATATCTTTCGGGTTAATGGCACACCTTATGTTAGATAACATGCTACCTAGCTCTCGGCAGTCTTGCCTATAGGATTCAAGCAGGGCCAAGAGAGGTACCTCGTATCGTAGACTCTTCAGGGTGCAACACTATGCGACAGACACTTGGCCCGCTCCGGTTGCTTGGTCCTTGATTTGGAAAAGGCCTTTGACTCCCTAGGGTGGCCGTATCTCTTCGAGGTGCGGCGGGGATATGGGTTGGGTGACACATTCTTGCATATGGTCAGATTGCTATACATGCGGCCATCTGTCAGAGTCCGGACGGGCCGACTGATGTCGGACAGCATCCGGATAGGCAGAGGCACAGGCAGGGCTGCCCTCTGTCACCGCTCCTTTTCTCACGTGCTATGGAACCCCTTGCGACGCGACTTCATAGGGAGGGGGTGTGGGGCATTCGGTTGGGAGACGGCTTGCATGCAGTCTCTCTATACGCTGACGATCTGCTACTATATTTGCGGGATCTCCATGATATCCCCACTGCCATCGCCGCTACTCTTCAAGACATTGAAAGGGTCTCGGGTCTCCGGGTGAACTGGGCAAAGTCGGGATTGTAACCCTTTTGGGGTGACACCGCCGACCCTGACGTCCGTATGAACGATTTTTCTCTCCGCTGGCACCCATCCACGTTTTGTTATCTTGGCATCTTTATATACTGGAACACCGCCGATATCCTGGAGGGAAACCTGATTAGGGCTACATCGGCCATCAGGGCTCAGATCCAGTTTTGGAAGTCACTTCCACTGAATGTGATGGGCAGAATAACGCTGTCCAAGATGGTAGTATTAGCAAAATTATTATATTACTTTTCCAATCTCCCGGTCTACGTCACGGGCAGAGTGTTTCGTGACCTTGACCGACTGACCCGGGACCTCATCTGGAACACAGGTCGGCCCCGAATAGCACTATGGAAACTATATGCTCCCACTAGCAAGGGGGGCTTGGCGGTCCCCAACATAGAGTTGTATTACCTGGCGGCGCAACTGCAGTGGGTGACGAAATGGTTGGTAGACCTGGGCCTCGATGACACGGCTTCCACACAGCCGCCGTTGTCCCAATCCCGGATATACCACTTGTTCCATCCCATTGCTCGTCTGCCGCGCCCCTCACAGACCTGTATTGCCCTAGCACACCGTTGCTACAGGAGGAGCCTGTACCTCACCAGGAACACGGTCCCTTACGCTCCGCTGCTGCTGCTTCTGGAAACGCCCAGGGGCAGAGCGGGCACCTCTAATGGGGCACTGGCACGCTGGCATGCAGCAGACTTACATACTCTGGGTGATCTTTACGCCGAGGGCACCTTGATACCATTCGAGACCCTGGCGGAGGAATATGATCTACCAGCAGGCCAATTCTTGCTCCATAATTCCATTACGAGATCGCTATCTGTGGCGTGGGGCGACATTACCTCCGAGCCGGAGATGCACCTCCTGCTACAATACCTTCACATCATGGGAAACGGGTCCCACATTGTACATTGGTTGGCGGAAGCGTTACTTACACACACGACGCAGCCTATGACAGCCCTTCGCTTAAAGTGGGAGGCGGACAGGGGGAATCCATGGTCTGATCGCGAATGGGACATAATCTTAGCCACCCCTACGTGTATACACGGAACTCCAGATTCAGGCTTATACAGACGTATATTACGCATAGGGCGTACCTCTCCCCGGACAAATTAAACAAATATTTTCACATGACCACCTCGGCATGTCCCCGCTGCCTGCGGACGAATGCGGACCTCCTTCACATGTTATGGTCCTGTGCCTCCTTACATGTATACTGGCAAGAAGTCACTGTGGCACTCGCGACATGCACTGGCAGAGCACTGCCGCACACATGGGATACTGGGCTTCTACCCCAGACTGAAGAAGCACAAGGCTACATCCAGGTTTATCGACCTAGGCCTCATAGTGCCAAAAAGGCTAATCACTAAAAGATGGAAACATGCCGACCCCCCCCCCCCGCCGTTGCCAGGTGGAAAAATTCAATCCTCGTGTGGGCACGGTCAGAGAGCAGAGCACGTCACTGCACAGGGAGGAAATAGCCGGGTTACGTAAATACCCTATTGCGCAATTCTGGGACACTATACTAGCGGACCTGCCGCATGCAGACGGGGAGGCCGGGAGCAGTTCCTCACAGGCTGGATGGCGGGCAGGACACAAATACCGAACCCCGGATGCATGGCGCCCTAGGCTCAGGATAAACCGAGCGACGCCATGGGAGAAGGAAACATTCTCAGGACACATGCGCGCCGGGGAGGGTGAGGCCCAACCACTTATCCCCTTGAGCACTAGGGGGACGGGGCAATACTCTTAATACAGCTTAGATGAGATGGCAGCACATTACCAATACATATTCTGACCCGGGCGTGACGATTGGACGATGGTTTGCTTGATTGCTGGATTATATGCACTGTATCAAGTTTGCCTCAACTATTGTATTGTGTTGTATTGTAATTGCATTTGTATAGCGCTTACTACCCCTGACGAGGCGTCGAAGCGCTTTTTCGGCGAGTAGCACGCTACTCCGGGACCCATAGAGGATTAGTGTTGAATTAGTATAGTGAAACATGCAAGTAAATTTTAAGTGGTGGATATGTTAGTCAGTTATTTGGATTCAGAAGGATAGCGGAGGTATAGAAGAGGGAAAAAGGTTTGCATATATATAGCGCTTCTAACCCCTGATGGGGTGTTGAATTGCTTTTTTTTTTTTTGGCGAGTAGCACGCTACTCCGGAAACCCATAAAGGATTAGTGGTGAATTAGTATGGTGAAATATGAAAGTAATTTGAGTGGTGGATATTAGTCAGTTATTTGGAGTGAGAAGAATAGTGGAGGGATAGAAGGGGAAGAAAGGTTTGCATTCATATAGCGCCTGTTACCCCTGGTGGGCGTTGAAGCGCTTTGTTGGCGAGTAGCACGCTACTCTGGAACCCATAAAGGATTAGTGGTGAATTAGTATAGTGGAATATGGAATTAGTGAAGTGAACATGCTAGTCTGTTATTTTGATTGAAAAGGATAGTTGTGGGATAGAAGAGTGAAGGATTTCTTTTTGTAGGTCATAGCAGTAGGAGGAGGCTTTTTGATGAGTAAAAAGGGTTTTTGGAGGGGAAGAGTCAGAGGGAAGAGTTTAGAAAGGTTTGTCTTGGGCATTGGTACAGTAAAGGAGGTGTCAGAAGATGCAAGGAGGGGTAGAGTAGGAGAGAGTCAAGAAAGGGTTATTTTGGGGAACATAGTAGTGGTATGGGGTTTGCGATTAATGAGAGAGTGGGTGTAGAGGATATAGTGATAGATGTATAGGGTGGGAGATAGGGTAGTGCATTGGAAAGAGTAGTCGAAAGAAGTTTGAGATGAGTCAGAAAGTTGGGCTAGAAGATATATTGAGAGAAGTATAGGCTGAGAAATATATATATACCTTCCAAACTGGACAATCAGGTGCAGACATGCATGTGGAATGCCATCTGGGCACATGGACACAGCAACGACGCTAGGTCGCGGCAAGGCGAACGCTCCGTCATCCGAATGGCCATGAAAGTGCAACCCTTCTGAGGATTATCTTGGATGCACTGCTTGACAATAACACTCTGCTGTTCTTTATCTGTTGTGCAGAACTAATACTGGTCATGGTTGGTCACTGCTCCAACAAAATGTATGGCACCTTGGTCGCACTTGTACTGGCCACCTGTTCCCTACCTCATATATGTCTTCTTTTATATTTTTCTGTTGCCTGTATGTTTGACAAATTGCAAATAAAGATATTCAAAAGAAGAGAGGCACCTCGTATGGGAACATGTTTATCCCTTTGTTCCTGTAGTGATCATTGTTGGCCAGAACTAGCATTGCGATTATCCCTCAACTGAATGTAACTCTAGCGTTTGGAGACGCTCTTCTAAGGTCGAAGTAAACCCGCTCAATGTCTTTACTAATTACTAATCGCAAGTCCTCTATTTCTGATAGTAACTGCAACAGGGAGTTTCTGTTTAGTGGAGCTGATTCTATGTCAAACAGGGAAGCAAAAATCAGAATATTAGATGCTTGCCCTGATCTATATCCTAAACATGTATTATCGTTTAACCTTGAGTCAATCCCAAACTCTGACATTTGCCTTGTGCAAGAAGCATGGACAGGACTCCCTTCCAAGGACCTCCCTTGGCTAGGATCAATCCGTACTAGGAGAGTACCCCTGCCCGGAAGGACACTATCTGCGGACTGCCCTACACCTAGCAAGGCCTCATATGTTTTTACTGCTAAGCTCACGGAATCCTGGTCTTTCCCAATTCCAACGGGTGCTAAAGCCGGATCAATGTTTACTTTAAAATTCTCCCATGTATTACCCCCCCCTCCCATTAACCTTAACTAAGTCTGGGTATTCCTGTAACTTCTTGCCCTTCCGTACCCCCTAATCCCTCCCACAGGGGGTCATCATAGTGGGTGGAGGAGAAGGATTTATCTCTGAATACACCAAGTTCTGGCCGTCGAGTAAGACGGTGGGCCTGAGCTCATTCCTACATTGGAGCGGAATCGATGTGTCTGGCTCCTCGGATGCCATAGGGAACCTCAGTTTTTTTGGCTTACGCCTTGAGATACGCTGAATCCTATTCTTCTTCTCCCTCCGACCTCTTAATCCATCACTTTCTTTAAGTGAGCCACCCTTCTCGGGGTGAGCAGAAACTGAATTATCCATGGGCCCTTTGATAAGAGTGGGTCTATTAATGATCCGGTGGCGCAGGACATAGTGATGTTCCTTTTTTTGAAAATAGGATAAACCTGCAATGGATTCATAGATGCAGTTACTTTTGTGCTTCCCCTGGGACTGACGTATGAATGAACCCCTAGCGCTAGTTTTTCGGGGGTGATACATAGATTGGGACTATCTCTAGGCAGTGGTGTGGGAGAGACCCCCTTGTCTTCCCACCTGGATTCCAAACTCCGATACCCCTATGTATGTCTGGCTTGCCTGAGATTTTACTTGAGCTTCTGGATCCCAAGTAAAATTGGTGAAAGAACACCCAGCATGTGATCAGAATTGACAGTGGTTTTCTCCAGCAGGGATAAAATGGACGAAAGAATCCTCTCTAATGCATAAAGTATGTCAAGATTGCCCCCCTCCCCCATTCCGTTATCCGCTATGTTTAATAGTTGCCAAAAGTCTAATACCCCTTTATTTTGAGACGCTTCTGACGCCTCAGGTTTTGACAGACCTAATGACTGCACACGGAACACACTAGAGGGGGTGCTACTAAACAAAGTTGGCATTCGGGGGCACCTAGCATAATTATCCGATGACAGTCTCAATGCCAACTACTTAGCAACTGGCGTTTTCAAGTTAGCCTCCATTACTTTGCTCTTTTTCCATCGGTATGGCGATGTCCGGCATGGTATAGTCCTCCAAGTCCTTCAAGACCATCAAGTCCACAGGATCGAGGCTGCAGTCTACAATCTGTTGTATTTGGGGTGACATTTTAAAGGAAGGATGGCCAAGTGCTGGCTCTGCGACATACAAAGAACCAGTTTTATGGACCGAGGCCCCCGCCCCCATTGATACGGCCAATGACTTATCGGTAGAATTTATTTCAGTTTGACCCTTGACGTCATCAATAACCAAATCCATTTCCATCTCCGTATCTTGAGCTACTGTCATTAAAGCACGATCATCAGTGGCCTGAGTTAGTGGAGTTACACCCCCTGCATTCTGATAGGTGAACTTAAGGTAATGTGGAACAGTCAGTTTAGAAAGAATAGAGCGAACACCTGTCTCATCCTCGTTAACTACACCAGAGGCCACTCCCTGGCCCTTATCCTTTAGTGCTGTGCCCCTCATGCCCTTCCAGAACACTGACAACACAGTGGATTTCAGGTGTGTCAGGTGACCTTGGGATTTTTTCCGCCTAATGGCTTTTTGTAACTTGAGGGGGCTGATGTGATCGAAGGGGCAACTAGCTGGCCCTGTTGCGGACCCTGGCGACCCTGCGGAGAGTCCTGACGGAGCGGTTGAGAGCCCTGAATGCCCTGACTGCAGGCACCTGGAGGGCATCACCAACGAATACAGATAGTTCAAAGGCTCGTAGACAAAGACTAGCCTTGTTACTGGACCTCGTTACCGGTCCACAATGAGGATGTAGGAAGGCAAGAGGCCAACAAGACTCAGAGCCACTCACACTGAGACCAAATCAAGGGTTGGAACACCCGGATCATAGCCCAAATGCCTTGAACTAGTTGAGTCCGGGGTGGCTTGAGAGAGCACCATATCCAGGATGGCTCCAATGAAAGGAACTGTTGTGAAGGTGTCAGGGGTGACTTTGGCATGTTGATGGCAATCAACAACAATGTCAACAGGTTGGCCGCTGTCTGGAGATGGCTTGTGACTGTTTGAGGCGAACCCACATTCAGCAGACAGTCATCACGGTATAGGTAGGCCGGTATTCTTAATCTCCGCAGATGAGCTGCGACCATCACCGCTGTGATTACCTGAGGTGCGCTGGTCGGGCTAAAGGAAAGCATGGTGAGCTGAATGTGCTCTTGGCCTACCTGAAAACGCAGGCAATGTCTGTGTTACTGCAAAACAGGGATGAGAAAATATGCGTCCTGCATGTCCAGAGTTACCATTCAGTCTCCTGGAACCACATCAGACAGTACACGGACCAGAGTGAGCATTTTTAACTTGTCCTTCGGTAGGAAGAATACCAAAGAGCATAGATCTAGGACAAGGCAGAGGCCTCCATACTTCTTCAGCACTAGAAAGTAACAAAAGAAGCAAACAGTCCGGACTTCTGGTGCGGACTTCCTCTGTATTGCTCCCTTTGTCAAGCGTGCTTAAACGTCTCCCTAAAGTATGGAAAAGAGCCCTTCGGGTGGTGCGGCGGTGTGGGTGGCACATTAGGGGGTAGAACAGAAAGGGTAGGCAGTATCCATTTTGAACGATCTGGAGCACCCATTCATTGGATGTGATGTTACTCCAGCAGGGGAGGTGGAAGGCCAAATAAAGTTGCTTTGCGACAGTGGCTGAGGAGCTCAGGTTTGGCTGGGTCTTTCCCCCTTGGGAACCGGTCACTGTCGGCCTGCTTACCGGCTTTGACCTTGAAAGGACTGGGGGACCTGTTGTTGCTGAGCCACATATTGTCTTTGCTGATAGCCCATACCGAAACCTCAAAAGGGGCACTGCTGTTGGGAAAATGGCTGAACTGGAGGAGCTATTCCCGGAAAGCGGGCAGTGGCCTTACTATTTCTGAACAGTTCAAGGGCTCATTCTGCCTTCCCTTCGAACATTCTAGAGCTGTTGAAGGACATGTCCATGAGGAACTGTTGAACATCAGATGAGAAGCCTGTGGGGCGAATTCAGGCATTGCGCCTACGCTGGTAACCACTGTCCTACCCAAGCAGCTGGTGGTGTCCAGACCAGATCCAATCAAACATTTTGCAGCGTCCTGACCATCCAAAATAAGCCTCTCTAAGGCTGGATGGAGGTCCTCATGGACCATGGCCACTCTGTCCCATAACGCTTGCAAATACTAGCCGAGGAGGCAAGTTGTATTCGCGGACCTGATTGCGAGGATTGTTGAGGAAAACATCTGATTTGCGAATGTCTCCATCCTTTCAGACTCCCTGCCAGGTGGGTGTTGGGAAAGGTATTAGGATTCAGGCGACTGGTAGATGCCTGCACCACCAAACTCTCTTGATTAGGGTGTTGGAATAACAAGTCTGGATCTCAGGAACAGGCCTGTGACTTGATGCAATTTGTCTGTTGACTGGTGGGCAAGATTCTGGCTTGGCCCATGTGCCCACCAGAGTATCAGTCAAGGGAAGGCATCATTGAAGGGAAGTAGAGAATCCTTGCTGGATTGAGACGGGTCGAGGGCTTCTGTTCACACATTGGTTTTAACTTCTTGAGTGGCTAAGGTAAGGTCCAGACCCTTAGCCACCCATCGAATGTCGATTGTACAAGGTGAGGAAAGGCCTATGTCTGGTGAAGAATCCAGACCACTGGCATCTTGGAGGTCATCAAATAAGTTACCAGTGTCACCATATTGGTTGTCATCGTCATAATCGGTGTTTCCCACATCATAATATGGAGCATGAGGGTAAGGTTCAGAATAGGCATAAAGTTGAGTTCTGGACAGTAGGGCATGGGTCACTGAGTCTGAAATGACAGCTAGGACTGGCTCCGCTTCCGGTGTCAACACTGGAGCCGGTAGCGTCGGGTGTAAAGTTGATGGTGGCACTCAGCATAGCATTGAGGTCGAATAATGGGTGGTGCAGAGGCCACAGCTAGTGGCGCTTACCACGCTGGCAGGCAAACAGTATCCTGGGTGTAGGCTCCCCAGTGCACAAAGAGGGAGCCAGCCTGTGAGGATGGAGACGGCCACGAGCCCTCTTCCCCTTTTTAAAAAGTATCAGCGCCGGGCATGGGGTCCCCGAGGCTTTAAGAGGCTTGGGGGCAGGGGCCTGCAGGGTACCCCTGCAGTATTGCTGGAAAAAAAAATCATCTTTTTACATTTATTTTGACTTCAGGGAGGCCTCTATGGGACCGCGCCCCCACCCCCAACAAGGGCTAGCGATAGCAAGGTATCTGGAGGGAAACACAGACCTAACTATAGCTACCCAGTGGTGACCACCACTGGGAGATATATATATATCTACCTCCCCCCTGGAGGGAAAGAACTGGAGGGACACAACGGGGAGCCAAGGAGAACACCTTTATTGAAGAGTGGGAGGCAAGACGCGTTTCGGCTGGAATGCCTTCTTCAATTGCCAAACACCAGAAACTGTCACCTGCCGCCTTTCAAATAATCCATTTGGCTCCATTGGTGGAAGCCCAGCTGAGTTGACCAATAGCATGAACGCATCATCGCAGTCACCCTTGACGGACTACGGCTCCCAGAAAGCACCATTTCGGCTTGCAGGTAAGCATTTGTGCTGTCAACTCGTTGTAACCCTAAGTGAGTGCTGGTGATCAGTGAAAAGCGTGTGTAGGTGCAGATTAAAATCATAAGTGTCCTCGCCGCACAAAGTTCTCTCCGGGGCCCCCTTTGACGTCTCACCGCATATACTCAGGTCCACATGGGATCGAAGATCCTGCTACAATGAGTAGATCTACCCGTGAAGTCACAGAGTGTAACTACAGCGATGTGTCCACTGTTCCTGAATGCGGGGGCCAGAGCTCTTCAATCCCTTGAAGTCCAAACAAATGCTGTGAAGCAGTGCCCTTGTAGTTCCGGCCACAAGCGAGACGGGTCCCCCAAGCGTGCTCAGGGCATAGCATGCGACGTATGCACAGAAAGCTACCTCCCCCCTGGAGGGAAAGAACTGGAGGGACACAACGGGGCGCCAAGGAGAACACCTTTATTGCAGAGTGGGAGGCAAGACGCGTTTTGGCTGGAATGCCTTCTTCAATTGCCAAACACTGATTATACTGGCAGCGCAAATTAAGGAAGAAGACAGCCCCGTCTCCAGTCTGTTCCTCTGCTAAGGGAACCAGGTGCTTACTATATTGAGAGTTTGGGTCAGGAGTCGCACAGCCCTGGAATTCTGGAAGATGGCCCGTGCTGTACTGCCTGAGGCTGGGGACTAACTCTAGCATCTTAGTGAAAGAAAATCCCAGCTCTCACCTGCATTCAGTGCAATGGAGAGCTGCAACAGCTGTGGGGTCTTGTTTCTTAATTTAGTTTTGAACTTTTTATGTCTAGAACAATTGAGATTTTCTATTGACAGTGCTTAAATGACCCTGCAATCTTGGGGTGATCTGTGGCACTGGATTCTACCCCATACCTCTTCATCTGGCGGGCACTCTAGTTGAGACTGGCCAGGATGCCATGGTTTGGGAACAGATCTTCCAAGGAGGCCATGGCCACAGTCAAGGACTGTGCTCCACTGAGGAGGAAGATCAGGCAGTGGACATGCCGTTGCTAGACAGAAGGGTATTGGTTTACATGAGTGAACTGAGGACTCCCCTTAGGGCTGCAACCCCAGCCTTAAAGTCTAGCTGAATGAGGAAGGGCTCCAAACCATATTGCCACCCGGCAGTGCATGTGGAAACTACAGCAGCGCCGAGCGAACCTGCGATGAGAGGAGAAGGACTGAGGCACCCCCACATGAAAAGAATGACTGGCCATGAAGCTCACCATGCAAAGAGAAGATGTGCTACCTCCGCCATCAAAGTGGAGCAACACATAACAGCTTTTATTATAGAAAAACTACACATTGCAGTCTGCAACTTTGGAAAATAAGAATATTCTGACTTATATTGCAGCAGTTTCCATGGGCTTGGTATGGATGTTCTATTCCGCAGTGCTGCACTACTGTATGTAATGCCAAATATGCCTGTCAAAAGAAATGGGGCCAGATGTATGACGCACAAAATAGCGCCTCACAAATTGCGAGTCTCTTGCGACTCGCAATTTGCGCGGCGCCATTTTGCATGCACAACAGTGTGTTTAACACTGTTTGCGATTCCCAATGGGGTCGCAAATTGCGAGGCTCATGAATATTAATGAGCCACTCACAATTTGCGAGCCCATAGGGAATGACAGGCCCTCCCAGGTATGGTGGCCTGCTGGGCTCAGCAGACCACCATGTCTGGGACTGCTTTTAAATAAAGCTGTTTTTTTAAAATGCAGCCTGTTTTCCTTAAAGGAAAACGGGATGCATTTAATAAAGACAAAAACAAAACTTTTTCGTTTAATTTTTTAAGGGCAGGTAGTGGTCCCTGGGACCACCACCTGCCCTTAAAAAATATTTTCCCCTGCATTCGCAAAGTGGAAGGGGTCCCCTGGGTACCCCTTCCGTTTTGCGACCCCATTACCACCCTCTTGAAGAGGGTGATAATTTGCGAGTGTTTTGCGACCGCAATTGCGGTTGCAAAACATTTGTACATGGGGTTGCGCTCGCTATGAGGAAGGGAATGCCCCTTCCTAATAGCGAGTCGCAAAACCTATTTAGCGAGTCGCAAATAAATTGCGAGTCGCTAAATAGGCTTTGTACATAGCCCATGCTGTTTTTGCATGCGCAAACGGGTTCGCAAACCCGTTTGCGCATGCAAAAACGGTTGTACATCTGGCCCATGATCCAATGCAATGCAATGATGTACTACACTCAAATAAGCATAACAGTCCAACTCCGTTCTCAGAACCCAAAATTCATCCTCTGACTGTATCTCTAACTTTGACCCTGTCCAGCACTTCGCTGCCTTCCAGGTAGGATTGGCTATACAGATACATACATAAATACAAACATACGTGCATCGGATGCGTTCATCTGATACAAAGGTGGAAAATACATTTTAAAATTCGACAAAATGATTTACAAGCAAAAGCTTGTTTAACAATAACATTAGTTCACCTGCCTAAAAAGCTAGGGCACTCCCCAACAAAAATATCCATACCAAGTAAAACTGTAACAATGCAAAAAACTAAACTTTAAGTATACTATTTCTAGAAGAAGATTACAGTTCCACTGGCATAATATGAAGGTTTGTGGCCCAGCTAAGTGGGAAATAAATTGAGAAGAGACAAGTGGTAAAGAGCCCCCAATTGTGCTTCTACATAAGTCTAGCAGGATCATTATTCACAAGCTGAAAATGTATACAGTTACTAGGGATTTCACATTCTTGATTGTAGACCCACCAGAGGTAAACAAAATTGCATAATAAGCAGTGTGTAGGCAGATGCAACTCAACAATGGTGACATATAAAGAAGCAAGGTCTTTCCCATGAAAATCAAGATTCGCTAGCACAAACACAGCTTACAGATGTAGGCCACAATAACATCCAATCTCATCACTGTAATGTGGCATCTAGAACGTTTACAAAAGTGGCAGAATGTTCACAATATGAATGAACCAAAGTACTAAACTGTCATGATGAACACAGGATAGCGCAAACTGCTTGTGATCTCTTTCACTTATATTCTTAAATGACAAGGGAACACCCACCTAAACTTCTAAAGTGAGGTTTATTGTTTTACCTTCAGAAGCACTAAATATCATCAGCACACAACTGTTTTAACAAAATAACATTAGTGACCTTGTGTATACTAGGACTAAGTGCAGCTCTGTGCCAACATAGCAGTTTAAAAGAGCTGTCGGACACAAACCCTTCTCGCCCTCAATTTGAGGAATCTGTGGCACGAACGGAGTTGTTAGAAAAGTGTACACAAAATTGAGGGCATAGTCCTTAATTACTATGGCTCAGGTTTAAGTCCTTTTTGGTAAGCACAAAAGCAGGACCTGAGGCATGAAGCATGGAACATGGGTGAGAATAGAGGAGTAAAGTGCACTATTTGATCTCACAGCCTTAATTTTCCTAAGCTACTTTGAAGCCGATTTTTGTTGTTGTTGCTACAGCTAGGTAGTAGAGCAATCCCAGTCATGGAAAGGAATAAAGTTACTTGCAATGATCCTAAATAAAAATACAAAACAAACCTTTTTTTGAGCCAGAGAAGCACGGCTCAGTTTCTCTTTCACCTGGCTGTACTTGTCTGTCATTTCTGAAAGTTGTTGCTGATACTTGTGTTTTTCTTCAAACCATTGTAGACGGTTATCTTCCAGAGATCTGTAGAAAAAAATAGTGCGAGTGAGGAGGCGGTCCGAGAAGGAAAAAACAGTAAAGTGCATGATTTCAGGGTGTAAGAGGGGATACAGAGCACAGCTGCATGGGGAAGTGATGGGACAGTAAAAGGGAGAACTTGTGGACAGAGGTCTGAGGAAACAGCAACAGTGAAAATGAGGGCAAGAAAGCTTGGGTAAGTGGTAAAATGGCCAAGAGCATGGGATGGGATGAGTGTGGCGGCCAGAGATTGCCTGGCAAGAGTTGATCAGCAGCAAGAGAGGAGTAAACAAATGAGCTCAGAATAAGAAATGTACAGCCTGACAAGAGAAAGGGTTTGCTCAGCTGAGCAAACTGCAAAGGAAAGCAACAAGTGACAAAATGCTCATTTAGTTATACAAAAAATATTTGTCTTCTACTTGTACAGTTCATTTTTAATTTTAGCTAATCTAAAATTGGTTGCAGAAAAAAGCAAATGTAATAAGGTCTACAAATTTTGGCTAAGGAGACTTTATCCGTTAGTAAAAAAAAAAGAAGAAAAAATAGGCATCAAGAACCTCTTAACTTTGGTGACCCCTCTGGTTCCAGGAATTGGCGGAGTCATAGAGACTAATAAGCAAATGCCCACTGAATTTGAAATCTTGACTTTACCAAGTCATGGCAGCATTTCCTTTTTGTGCATGCATTGTGTTGACAGGTTGGGTAAATATATTTATCCTGCATAGAATGACACCTGAGTGCATTACTAGTAACAATGTGTGACACATCTCCAGGTTCACAACACTGGCACAGTCATCTGTACTGAAACCTACACAAACACGCAAACTTTCTATAGAATAGGGACACTAGCATGGGACTGAAGATGCAATGATCACATGCAAGAAACAGCACAATAAAATTAGGACCAGAGAAGCCAATAACATTGGGCTGCAAATCGCATCTCCATCCGACAGGGAATTCACTAACATTGTGTATTTGCTGTCCTTGAGTATCAGAGCCCGGACTCAAAGATTCGTTACATCTATGAAAGAAAGAAAGAGGCATACATGATAACAAGGAGATGCTAACACTTGGACAGGGAATGCACTAATACTGGGACAGAGATGCCCAACAGAGGCATACACAGGGGCAAGGTGGTCATCCACAACAGGACACACTTATTATCTAAAAACACAGTGGAGAGCACAGTGTCTTATGCCAGGACACACACACATACACCCTTTCCCGCTCCCCCTCCATGGAATATATCAACATCTGCAAAGATAACGTAATGACAGTCAAAACAATGAAAATACCAACATAGGATCAGGAAGACTCTCATAGTGGGACCTGTATAAGAGACAATGGGGCAGAGAATTCACCTGATGAGACTGATGCACAGAAGCACCAACAGTGAGAATACATACTGAAACATTGTGAAGCCTGTGATTTTATGACACCTAAAACACACAGCCTTGAGCATCCAGTGACTAAAACGTTTAGCATATTCTCCAGGTCTCTCCTTGTCTGACAGCCTAGCTCGCTTTCAGAAACACAAAGATCCTTTGGTCGTGAAAAAACAATGATACCTTTTTTCTGGTTATGTGTCTCAGTATCCATGTAGGATGAAACCAAGTTTCATCCTACAGAATCACCGAGACACTCACCAAACCCACTTCGAATACTATGTTTGGTAGACAATGTCTAGACAGCTTGAGTGGTAGCTTCCCCTCATTCAGATTCAATTTCAAGGTGACTACACGTTCTTGAGATCCCTTCAGTTTCTTCCTCAATAGGTCACATGAGTCTGTCTTGCAGTTTCACTATTGGCCTACCATTCTGTTCTCGTTGATGGGATACAAAGTCCTCCATCTCATTAGCTTTAGGGTCCATGCTCTGCAAAGCATCATCAACAACCCACCACAACCGTGGATATATGCACTAAATGCCGATGGTTTCCCCTTTTCTAAGCAGCTTCAACTTTGGTAGATACAAGAAGTAAGTATAAGGGACGTTAAGTGCTTTGTCCAAGGTGAGAATTCAGAATTAAAAGTGACACCAGAATTTAATGCTCATGGGCTCATTGCGAGGTCAACCCAACCACCAAATTACAACTTGCCACAAAATAATTCTTAAGAAAATAATTTTTTAACAAAAAACTGCTGACAATATACTATGTAACAGAAAACCCCCCAAAAAGTGCCACTTATTCCACAAGTTCTTAAGTCAAACTTGGCAAAAGTTATTCATTTTTCAATTCTTTAATTTACCAATGCTGAAGTACACTAAATGGGGTTACAAATTGTTTCTTTTACAACACATATAAATAACCAGGAACATTAAATTGAAGTATCAGATTTTCAAAAGCTCAGTTATCATAAGAAAACATACTATACTTTACAGGTCTCATGGAAATCCCAGCAATGTAAATGCATACAGCAAATAGTGCATAAATGCAGGTTTATCACACAAAATGTAATGTGTGGTACAATTTAAATACCCACCCAAAAACATGACTGTTTGTCAGCCTTGACAAACTCATCTCCTTCCACTTCCACCCCGAAAAGGGTCATAGATTTACTTCAGTAAGGACTGAAGGAATAGATCAACCCCAGATTGGTTAAGGGTGCAAGAGATGATATTCCTCCAAAGGAAAAATATTTTCCAGTGTTTGGGTTGGGGGTCAGGAAAGAACAAAAGTGCATTTGCTCATGGGATCCTATTCCCCTGTGCTGAATTCTCTGCTATGATTAAACTCGAACAGCAGGAACCAAATGCGGCTGTGAAGGTCAGGTGACCTTCCCAAGGCTACGCATGGAAACCTGCACCTGGTGCAGGCTTTCAATGTTTATTATTGGGAAGATTTGCTAATTTCAGAAAGGTGTCATTCTACACTCCCAAGTACGGATTTGACTTTCTTGCAAATCGGGCCCAAGATTTTTACAAATAGCTCAAATATTGATGTGCCTTAATTTGTACGAGGAGGCTAGTAGACAGCTTTTCTGGGTGCAATTATGCACGACAAAAGCTAGACAACAAATGGGGTCTCCCCCTGTGATGGTGCACCAAATGGGCGTTTGAGAGGTTTCGAATCTCCGGTTTGAATGTACTTTAGGAACCCCACAAGTTCTGCAAAAATCAAATTTGCAGAGGAAGTTTGAGAGGGAGATGGCCGAGCTATAGGAAAGTAATTGCGGATTAAGAGAAAGAGAAAAGGCAATTAAGGGAGATGATAATATTCCCTGTATTGTATAAAAGATGACATTCTCAAAATTACCAAAGAAATGTGTAAGCCGCTCAGGAAATGTGATGGACAATTGATCTAGGCTGAGAAAAATTCATTAGCTGAAAATCGCCACTATACCTTGTCTGTTACAATTCTTTCATGTCCCAATAAGCTAACCTTTGGCATTTCTGAAAAAAATACAGTAAAATGCATTTTTAATCTTCAGGAGGCACAAAACGCCAGAATCACAAGGAAACTCACACAAAGTGGTTCTGGCATGTCTAATCTGAGTCAGCACTTCCTGTATATATCAGCTTCGTTGAGGCTTGTGTGATAACCACAGGGGCTCAGAATCCAAGAAGAGGGATAGGTAAATAGATATTTCAGTGGTGGAACTTCTCTTGCAACATTGCCATTGGCAGCCCAAAGAAGGCATACTGAACTATATCATATACCACTCTTAGATTTTGGACCAGCTAGCACTGAAATGTAACTCATTGTTTCTAATCCCAAAATCGAGTGGAAATTAAAGGTGATAAAGAAGAGACCTTATTAGAGAGATGTATGCAAAATCATACTCGAGTCTGGTTTCATTTAAGAAGATAGCTATGTCTCTACTCCGCTCAGGCACTGTACTTAGAAACCGACAATAACAAGCAGTGGCATTGCCAATAGGTATCGCTTTGGGACCTTATAAGTGTTTAGCCATGCAGCCAGGGCCGGACTGGCCGTAGCGGGCATCGGAGTTTCCCCGGGAGGCTGGAAGGGGCGTGGGGGGCAGTTTTGCAGCCATGGGTGCCGTTTTTAGGTCTCGCCTAGCGTTGCAGTGCATGCGCTGCTCGCTCTGCGAGATCTATTGTCGTCGGGTTTCTGTCGGGTTTCCTTCGGAAGTGGGGTGGAAGCTCCACCCATGCTTTTGATTGGCTCGCGTCATAAATGCTCACTTTTCATTGCAAGTCAGGCTTGTTTCTTCCCTCCCTGTCTCCCTTTTGCCTCGCCCACCCGGACTGGAGATTTTGCACGGCGTACGTAGCTGCAACTTCCAACAGAAGCAGTCAACAAAGCCGATTTATTTTTAGGCGGCCACTAGCATGAAGCGGATGCACCGGCCATCTTAGAATAACCAGTGTTCGTACGGCGCCTATTGAAGGGCAGAGAACGATCTCTCGTTTTGGTCGTTTTTGTAATTGTTTATTGTTATTACGTTCAACACATTCTAGACTGCGTTGTAGAATTTTGAATACATATTTGCTGGCAGACAATATGGTAGATGTTTTAATCAAGAAACTCGTAATAGAGATACGTAATATTTGTGTTTTTCTTCTATTACAAAAAAAAGCAGCGTTTTTCGTTATATTGGTGGTAAACGTGTGTCCGCGAAGGATAAATCTTTTGGTTTTAAGAGGGCCGAGTTGTTCGCATAGCGAAATGTAGTCGCTTTTCTCTCTCTATCAGAGGCAGTGGTGTGTGTGCTGGTAGGTGGAACCGACGCCTCTCTCATGTTCCCGGTTCTGTGAGTCTCTGGAATTGAGCGGTATGGAGTCGCTTTACCGAATCCCGTTTGCGGTGCTGGAATGCCCCAACATCAAGCTCAAAAAGCCGTCCTGGTTACATATGCCCTCTGCCATGACACTATACGCTCTGGTGGTCGTGTCCTACTTCCTCATCACTGGGGGGGGAGTGCTGCGCGAAACACTGTTCTGTTTACCCAAGACATAAAACACCTAGTCCACTTGTGAGACGAGTGCTAAACAGGGAAATAATAGACTCTCTCTTTGCATGAATCTCACTGGGCATATATGAATGAGCTGTAAGCCACAGCACAGAGGGCCACATCTCTGTACATTGGGTAACTTTTTGCATGTTTTATGTAGCGCGAACTGGCATATGTAGATAACGTGATTTGTCCGGAAGCCCAGGGGTTTGAGCCGAAGCTGGGACTCAAACTTTTAGTTCTAAAGTACGTATTTATCGAGTTTGTCAGTGTTCTCGAGTAGGAGTGAGGGATTCATGCCTGAGCCAGCCTCAGTTAGCTTTTACCTGCAAGAAATAAAATGTACAGGTTCGTTTGTTTTTAAAGATCCAAAATGGGCTCGCTGTGACAAAGCTCCTTCAGCCCACAGGAAAGCTGCGCTCCGTTACATTTATGAAATGTTTAATAATTGCATTTTCATCAAGTTAGCTGCAGGAGGTAATGATCCTTTATATTTTGGAAATGGAGACTGTGTACATCGAAGCGGGTTCAAATAGGAGGCATCGTTCCGTGTTTTTATTAGTTTCAAATAGGAGCCATCGTTGCATGTTTATATTAGTTTCAGATAGGAGGCATCATTCCGTGTTTTTATTAGTTTCAGATAGGAGGCATCGTTCCGTGTTTTTATTAGTTTGCCCATCACGTAGTAAGGAAGGTCACGTGATCACGGCTTGAACCCCCTCCTATTAGCAGAGTGATCTACAATGCGACTGAGAGTGCCTGCTGTGTAGTTGAAGGATGTTCTCCCCTCTCCCTCGGGTATCCTCTTAATCTGGGCCTTCAACAGTTTTCTCAAAAGCAGCCAGATTCCCAGACCCGCCTATGGCTGCAGTAGAGGGTCACTACTTCAACATACTCAAACATTTTCCCTTGGGTGGGCCAAGAGGTATGGCCTGTGGTTTGACGCAGGGCCGCATTGATGCCAGCAGGTTGGGGGTGAAGGGGTGTTAGTTATTCCTCAAGTTGTGACCTTTATTTTTATTGGGAGGCGGTTACAGTAGTTATTTTGTGGAAGCAGCAAGTGGAAAATGTTTAATTTGCTTTCGCAAAACAAAAGTAATATGGGTTATGTAAATATTCTACTTCCTTCACAACTTTGTTTGTACTGAATGTTGGCCTACTAAAGGTATTATTTTGGCTCAGGATCGGTTGAAATTTTAGGTGTTTGGCTTCACTCAATGCTCTTTTACTTACCTATCAGAAGATGAATAATTAAAACTAATGTTCACCGGCCGTTGATTTATATTAAAGAAAAATACCCTCAATTATTCAATTCAGACGTTTGAGTTTAACAAATTGAAAGCAAGTGGTTACTTGTTGAACATTTATTGGATGTTATTATGTAACGAAGACAGTTGTTGACAGTAAAAAAGACAAACACTGCAGCACATTTATGATTTGTTTAATCATGACTTGCTTTTATCACATTTTATTATTTTAAGTTGTAGAACTCCTTTGTCTGCAGCGCCTACTGAATAGATAAGAGTGACTTTTAACAAAATAATTATTTTTGAAAAAAGCACAGTTGTAAAGTTTGTAATTTCATTTAAAAAGCAAAAAAACTTCCGCTGTTGTCAATCACAAAAACTACACATATTTCCACTCCACTCCAAACCATATAATTACACTCCACACAACACAATTCGACTCCATATAATTTCACTACACGTAATTACACTCCAACCTACATTTCACACAAAATATTTACACTGCACATATATCCACTCGAATTCCAAAACACATAATTACACACTACAAAAGAAAGTCAACTTTGCAACATGCCACATAATTCCACACCATAACATACTATTGCACTCCGTGGCACATAGTACCACTACAAACCATGCCATATAATTCCACACAACACGATTCAATGCCACACTGTTCTGCACCACACAACATAATTACACTCCACATAATACCACTCAGCTCCACATAATTACACTACACATAATTACACTCTACTCAATACAACATAAATAGACCCCACATAAATGCACTCTATGCCACATACCAGCAATCCACATAAATGCACTCCACACCATAACACATAAATCCAATATGCATAATTACACTCAATGCCACACAATTCAACTCCACACATTTGCAAAACACACCACATAATTCTACACAAACCACATATTTCAAATGCACAACCCGATTCCACAACACCCCACATACATTCAAAACACATCACAAATGTATGCGTCATCCCACAACTAATAATTCCAATACAACCCAAATAATTCCACGCCAAACCACAAACATCCACTACACTCCAAACCAAAACACATAGGTAAAAAACATTGTCATTTACAACGCCAATAGCTCTAACTCTTGCAAATGCGAGACCTATTGCATTGCAAATGCTTGTTATTACTGGGATCTGGTTTTGAAGCTGTGCTGCAATATCCCCTCCCTTCACTAACAAAAGCAGCACAGCTTCAGAATTGCACCCCCACTTCCCCCTGGGGGGGGGGCTGGTCCAACAAAAGTGCCAGGGCTGCTTTGGGTTCCCAGTGTGGCCCTGCATGCAGCACATTATCCGGTCACCCAATTTTACGCCATAGTAGTTTGTAGGCTTGGAATGCTGTTGTTGCCATTTTTATAAAAATAGCAAATAACGTGATGTTTAACATTGTGTTGTAAACTATGTTGCTAAGTAAAAATTAACACCTGAGCTGCCAGGTATCCACACTTTTAAAGAGCCCTTTAAAACATGCCACAGCTACTTATTTCCCACCCCGTTGCACTATAGCTTAGGGCTGGTGGTACTGTGTTACGGTGGAATTCACTCTGTGGCAGTGTGTAACTTGTTTGTAAACACCAATCAGAAATATGACACACCAGTACAGAAATAAAGAAATATTTTCTGTCATGGACTTTTGGAGCTGCCTGGCTTGTGGGAATCTGAGGGGGTAAAATGAGATTCCAAGCAAATTCAAACCAGTTTGTCCAATCTTGATAAGGGCTCACACAAAAGCATAGTAAAGTACAGCATTACGTATTGAAGATTCTATTTTTCGAGCACTCGGAAGGAAGGAGTAAAGAACGTAGGAATAACCGAAAGAAGGAAGGAAGGAGCGGATGAGGGATGGAAGGCAAAAAGGAAGAAAGGAAGGATGAGAGGGAAAGAAGGAAGTCGAGAACGAGGGAAGGAGTCTAATAGGAAGGAAAGAGGGAAGGAATGAGGGAAGGGTTGATGCAGTGTAGGAAGACATGAAGAAAGGAAGACGCGGGTGAAGGAGGGAGATGAGAAGTGAAAGAAGGAAGCATAGAAAAAGAGGACAAGAGAAATGAAGGAAGGAAAGTAAGGAAGAAAGATTAAAAAAAGACTGGAAGGAATATAGAAAGGAAAAATAACGAGGACAAAAGCCTGGCAAGAAAGAAAGAAAGAAAGAAAGAAGTGGGGAGAAAAAGCCTGGAAGAAACGAAGGGTGGAAGCTAGAAAGGAAAGAAGAGGGGAAGGAATGGAGAAAAGAAGGGAAAAAGGAAGGACACCGTTTAGACTTATCACATGAAGGTACAGAGAGAAAGAAAATCCTTAGATAGACAGTCTAAGCATAAATAATGCCAATCGTTGCTTGTTTTTTCTTTTCCAGCTATGGGTTGTAAATTGCATCTATTTTGAACATTTCATCTGCAGCCACCCCGGATCTCAGGATGACTTTCAGCGTGTCTTTTAGAAACGGAGGTCAAATGTCGAACGACGAAATTGAGAACATTATATTACAAGATTGTGTACTGACATCAATAACAAAGATCAGGCCGTTACACTGGCGTTGAGGCATTGTCAGTATCAATGCATACGATAAGCAATGGGTGATAGCATGTCCTGACTAAGCCTGGACAGCCATCCTCATAGACAAGCAACAGTGTGTCCCCAAATCTCCCGGGGCCTAGTATAAATACATTCATGATGCAGCCATAAAGGAGATTTTAGACTCTCATCACCTAGGGAAATCACATTATTTAATTACCATATTAATTCGGGTCACTGTTAGTGTGGAAACTGTCACATTAACACCACATATTGTCACTACAAAATATTTACCGACTGCAAAGTTCCAAAGGTTTTGCCCCCACTAATTTCCAGCCAACATTATCAAAGACACCGCTGCCATCCAGACCACACTGAGTCTAAATTGTGTTTCCATAAGTACCTAAGTATAGTCCCAATTAAAATATGGTAAAAAAGGAGTAATAATTACCCTTGGAGTCTGGATCCACGTTTGGGACAAATACGCTATTCAGGGAATGCAGAGGAAGTGTGTTCATACCTTGGATGTAATTTAAATACCAAAATGATTGACACAGAAAGAAGACTTGAAGTTAAAAGTCCCACCAGGATCGGCAGTCAATGGTGGCCATATTTGAAAAATATATAAGCTCACGAAAAGTGTTTAAAAATACAAATTTGCACATTAATGCGGTCAGCAGATTCCTGCGATTCATGGATTTGGCACCCAAATTCAAAGAAGTGCTACATTATGTATAACCTAGATTTAAAAACAGGAAAAGAAAAATCGGATGTAGTGGGCAGTAGCGTAAAATAATAGAGGTTCACCCTCAAAATGATAATATAAAATGCGCTCGTTATTCTCTACACCAAAGCATCAATGGTGCAGGTAATTGCCATCCCAGCACCAGGTTATATAGAGGCAGAAATTTTAAAAAGCACAGATTGAATGCACACAGATGACAATGTGCAACCCCTTAGAAGGGGAGTATATAAAACACCAGAAGAATGTGATGGCCGACCAGGAGGAACCGTGAGCATGTTGGATGGCCAACCAGAAGGAACAATTAGTGAATTCCGCTGGGAGGGAATCAAGCACCCAAAGGATGGACAATTACAACGAATGCACCAATAAAAAGCCTGCATTTATGAATGGCACAACAAAGAACCAATGTCAAGCGATGGGCGTGCTTGAAGCCCATATACTGGATATAGCATGTCTTGCAGACAGCACATGTGCGCTGCCTAGGCTCAACCTAAAAAGCAGGTCACTGAAATGTCAATCCTTTGGCAATAAAGATCAACGGTATGAAAGGGCAGAGTGCTAATATTCAGAACAATCTACGTGATGCGGAGAGTGATGTAAGGACATCTTCATATGCTTTAATTACAAAATCTTTCTTGAAATAAAAAGAATCCTTATTGATAGACTCTTATTAATCAGGACTAGGCCGGGTAGAATTTCAAATACGCAGGCATACCAGATAATTCCTAGCATATTGCTTTCTACGTGAAATTGCACGATTATGCCACTTGGAGTAAATGGAGGGTTGGGCGGAAGTGTGGTCCCAAAGGGACAAATTCTATCGCTTGAGCACCAGAACAAAGTGAAAGGACAAAGCAAAAGCAGCTCTCGTTTACAGCACTTGTATTTTTAAGCAATTTTTTAGCAGGAAGTGCACCCTCACACACACAATAAATGCAAGGATGCATTTTGCTCTAAAATAAAGCATAAAATGACAGATTTACATTTAGCATTGTGTCGTCTAATTTCTCAGAAATTTCAAGGAATTTTGCAAAAGGATATGATGCCAATTTGGCACAACCCCTATAGACTGCTGAGTCAATATAATCCATAAATAAAGTTCAGTGAAGGAAAAAACAACTAGAACTTCAACAACATAAATGCAAAAAAGAAAACGTTTGCTATTTTCTGACTCAGCTTACATGACGCGCCATTTTTGCCTTTAATGACAGATGGTAGAAGACACCCACAACGAAAGTCTATGTGAACAAACTTCCTGTCACACTAAACAGAAAGATAGAAAGTACATAGGTAAAGACAAATTAAAGTTTTTCAGTGACACTCAAACCTGGACTGTAAACACTGGTACCAAAAGACACTGTTCACAACAATATTTAATCTAAACATCATTAATGACCTTCACCTGCCACTAACTCCTGTAAAACAATAATATAATATTTTGTAGTGTAAGGACCTGACCGGCTAAAATGTGACTTGCCCGCTGAGACAACAACTGAACTGTAAAGTGCAAACCTAATGGAAGTTAATACGATTCCTCTAAAGATAAAGGTCAAAATAACAACCTAGTATATGAAAAAGTACAAGACGGAGCACTGGACTGAAAAGACAGTGCAAATACACTGTTGCCTAAATTACCAACTGAAAAAGGGACTACTAAGAACATCTACTCTGGTTAGCCACCGATATCTTTCGCATTTCCTGGTTGGTACTAAAGTATTTAGCTAAAATAGAACACACAAACGAGACTGAAATATGAAACATACTAAAAATGCAACTATTTTTAGATGATAAAAAATACTGCAGTTTGTACCTGCTTAGTACAGAAGTTTGGCTGAAGAGTTTTTTTAGAAAACTGCTTTAAGAAATTCCATGAACAAATCCGCTTCAGTTTCATAGCAGGTCCCATTTGTACTGAAGAGGCCTACCAAAGGATTTGAAGGCTAAAACATGTTAATAAGATACTGAAGCATGCACAAGATGAATAAATCGGTTACACCAACACACATATATGTGTCTATAAACACACAAACACGCACACTGAAAGAAAACCAGTTAAAATGCAATGGTTATAAAACTGAATCTAAAAACCACTGAAATTTGACAAGTTACACAGGAACACAGTGTAAGAAAGCGCCCCTTTTTGACATGCTTGCCTCCAATGTTTGCCTGGTACATGATGTGCTTTCTATTGAAAGTGCATTGGGTTTCTGCTAACCAGGGGGACCTGGTTAGCAGAACCCCAGTGCCAGAGCTTTTCCCCAAAACTGTACAATTGTTCCCCCAAATGGCAAACCTTTAGAACCCTCTGTAAGCCCCTAGCAAATTGTAACTAGGGCCTGAGGCATTAAAGAGGGTCCCTAAGGGCTGCAGCACGAATTATGCCACCCTAAGGAACCCCTCACCAAGCACATGCACGACTGCCATTTCAGGCTGCATGTCTTTGTGCAGACAAAAGTGAAAATACGACATGTCACACCTCCCTGTGTGCCACGCCCCCTACCACTGCATATGATATTTGTAAGTCACCCCTACAGCAGGCCTGACAGCCCTAAGGCTGAGCAGATATGCACCAGAGAAGGGGATCCTGATGACCTATGAAGAGAAAAAACACAGAAGAGTTGCAAAAGCAGAAGACCGAAGAGAGCATTTGACTTGGCCCCAGCCCCGCCAGCCTATCTGCAGCCCTCATCGACAACGGCACCAAAGTCGACTGGTCCAGCAGCAGTAACTCCAAAGAAGAGACTCTGAGGCTTCTGGAACTGCCAAAACCAGACACCTGAAGCCACAACTACCTCCATCCCAAGCTGAAGTGGGCCCTCCATCATAGGTTTGCCCCTCCTGGACTCCCCGACGTCACCTGGAGCCTCTGCACGCAAGCCCCCTCGACAGTGACTTCTCCGGTAAGAAAACCCCAAAGCCCAAAGACCCCTCTGCACCCGTTGCTCCTGGGCCTTGGAGAAGAGGACCAAAGGTGTCCCTACGTCCCCGAGCATCACAAGGCCTGAGCCTACTCACTGGTTCAGCCTGCCTGGCTTCCTAGCCAGAGCCTGCAGCCTCTTTTTACAGCGACCCATCTCCCCTGAAACGCATTGGGCTACCGATGCTGATTTGCACCCTGCACCCGGCCGCCCTCGTGCCGCTGGGTGTGTACTGTCGGTGCTGCCATGGACCATGCCCACCACTCACCTTAACTCCTGGAGATTGGTCCTGTAATTCGATGTTGTGTACCTGTTTGCAAAACTTGTTCTTCCTTCCATAAGATAACATTACCGAACTCAGAAATTGCACTGTCAACTGTTTAACGTGAAAAGAATTTTTATTTGAAAACGTACTTACCTGAACGATTTTTCTCTGATGCCTAAACATATATAAAGATAATTGCTATTTTTATAAATTGGTGTGGATCTCCTTCTTGAGTCGTGTTTTCATTTATTAATCATTGTGGGTATTTTGAAAATATGTTACACTCCTCTGTGTTAAGCCTAAGACTGCTTGACCACACTAACCCCTAATAGAGCACTTTGGAATTGCATAGCAAGCCCTGTCCACTAGTGAGGGAACCCATGGACTCTTTACACGGTATATCAGGTTCTTGATATACCACATAAAGAGCCAGCTTCCTACAGCCAGACTTCCTCTACCTTGACCCTCATCTGAAGACAACAGAAGTGGGTGACCAGGCAGTCAGAAGTTTCAGCCTGCCCCAGACGTTCTGCCAAGGAGTTGTCATGAGCCAGCTCCAGTACGAAGGCCTGATAGCACTGGGGGACCACCAACACACTAGTTGGCCTAGGCTTAGATACTTTAGGCTCGCAATAGAGGAGGCCATCCTCCCAGTAAATGTGGAGATATCCAGAGGTGTCCCAGTCTTTCCTGGCTTCAGCTGGTCGCCGAAGAACCTGGAGAGTAGGGTATTCTCTGTCTGAGCCTTGCAGGACCCTGCCTGGAATAGTACCCTACAGTTTACCACCTGGCTAGGAATAAAGGGGCTGGCTTCCCACACACCCTGACCCCTCTCTTCTTTTCAGGTAACTGAGCCACTGTTCCAGACTCCGGGTCCTTTTGTCTCCCCTGTTGGGCTACCACAGACCGTGTGGTCATTAGCAACCACTCAGGCAATCCCAATATTTCAACATGGGTACAGAGCTTTATCTCCTTCCAAACAGTATGCTCCAGGTCCTTCCCCAGCAAACAGTCCACAGGTATGGCTGGGCTCACAACTACTCTAACAGAGACAGAAAACTCCAGGGAAAACATTGCCATGGGATGATCACTGATCTGCTTGTTGGCATTCACTTTCACTACTCGATAAAGTACATCGGGAATGATCTGATTGGATGACACCAGCTGACATCTGATAGTAGCCATGCTTGCACCTTTGTCTCGCAGAGCCTGTACACCCTTCTCCCATTGATGGTTGGACACTGCCTGTAATTTATTGTATAGTCAGGTAGGTGGGCCATGGACACCATTTCTTTTTCACCCAGATTCCCCAAGGGGAAATCTCCCCAGCAATACATTAGCAATTCCCAGGGCCTGCACACCTGTGGGACTTCTTGATACATGCAGATACCCACCCCTCTTTTCTGTCCTTTCGGAACACCAGGCCTGGTTATATGGCACCATGGTATCTTCCATCCAAAACCCAACTTCCTTTGGTCAGAAGTGGAATGAGAATCTTTCCCATTAAAACTATTTTGGGATCCATTAGGGCCCTGCATCCCCTCCCACTGTGACCGTGTACCTCTTTGGATATTCTGGGGCCGAGCCAGTGACCCATCCCCTCCCACTGCAACCGTGTACCTCTTTGGATATTCTGGGGCTGAGCCAGTGACCCACATCTTTCCCAAGCTCCCTGTGAGGAGTGAGCTTGGAATCTATCAGGAGCTGGAGTAACTCTGCAGATCAGTTACTAAAATGTGCTCTTTCATAATCAAATTAAACAGCACATCATATTCCTTTACCTTATTACGCTTCACTGAACCATTAAGTGTCTTGAAAGAGGCGCAAAATCTTCCCAAGACTGGTGTGACTTTCTGGCTATCCCTGAATTTTAGGCAATAATTCTCTGGGGTTACAATACATTTGTGTTGAAGGGTCTCCTTCATTGGGGCATACTTAACCTGTTCAACTGCATCTAGGTCCAACAGTGTATCCCTCCCAACAATGGCCATGCGCTTCCCCAAGTTAACCCCCTTGTCCTCCTATGAGACTTTATTGATCCGCAATACCACCTCATAAGCTGCAAATCACTTATCAATATCACCCCCCAATACATAACTAGGCACCAGGTCTTTTGGGATGTGTACTCTGATTAACTCCTAAGCACTTCTGAATCATTGCCAGTATCCTCACTGTAGTTGGAGGCCCTTTGTGACTGTTGTGTGTTTCCTACATGGACATCGTCATTTTCCCTATGTTAGCCTAACTATGCACGTTGTAGGCCGCTTCTGCTTTGCACACATTACCAAAGCATACACTTGTTTTTGTGCCATATTGTATTTTCACATATAGTTAGCACATGTTTTTGTATTTTGTCCTTTTCCTGGGATTTAGTCTGCACAGCCTAGGCAAGGTCAAACAACACTGCTCTTTGTTATTCTCTGTGTTCGGACACTAGCACCTAGACATAATTGAGACACCCAGGTGCTGTTTTTCAAAACACATGTTTTGTCATATAACCCAGGACATGTTGTTCTAAACACAGAAAGCGGAGACGGGCAGACAGCACAAAGGTCAGCTGAGATGTAGAACAACTATCTATAAATGCTAAGGTATGGGGTGTGCTGCTAAGCCCAGAGATCTATAATCGTTTAGCTTTCGTAGTGAGAGTGGGTTTAGGCAAATCTGTCCAATAATATGACAGGCCTTCTTATTGTTTACGGTCTCATAGTCATGCTAATGATATTACTGACCTGTATTTGTTTGATAGTTGTGGCACAACTATTCCACATTAGAGCACGATAGTTAAATGTAATATTATAAAATTTCCTTGTGTCTCTTTTCTATTTATTGTGGACAAGTACTGGTGAGGGAACAAGAGGGTTGGGAGTTTTGTGCTCTGGGGTGCCAAATCACTTGTCTCTCTGGAAAGGTTAGGAGGGGAAGTGAGGCACTATGAGTTAGTCAGATGCGGGTCCATAGATGCTGATGGGGTATGGTGACTCAGTACCTACATGCTGATGTTCTATGGTCCCAAGCAAAGTACTGTTCTTGAACAGAATCCCTGCAACATGACCTCAGGACCATCTTGCGCTGACTCCCCTTGTTGACCAGCAGAGTTAATTTCGCTTGTAAGTGCAAGGCTCCTTGGGGAAGCCCCTCTCTGGCTCAGCAGCTTCCTCTTTGTCACCCTCATTTCCTTCTTCAACTTCATCCTTATTTTCCTCTGAGGTGGACTGTAGCTGACAGACCTCCTTCTAGGTTCTGACAGCAAAGTAGTAATCCTCCTTCTTGGACTGCTATTTTAGCTTCAACCCTCATTGCTTGTGCATGCTCCTAAGCTTTGCTAAGCTAAAGCTCTCTATTTTAGGCAGATTGACCTCCAGGTTCCCAACAATTTATGTGGAAAAATTGAGTGCAAGATTGAATTTGTAAAAACAAAAAATTATAAAATCAAAAAGGACCCAAATTAAAACCAAAAGCCAATCAAAAATCCAATTGTTGTTGCCAATTTTGAAATTGATTTTTAATTTAAATCACTGCATGGTACTGTAAAACACAAGTCCTGAATCCCATTGCTCAACACAAATGTATGAAACTGGATTATAATTTTGAGTGAGAGTCTTCCCACTTCAAGGGATAATCACAACTCTATTCACAGTGAAACCTCAAACTCACTACATAAGCCTGAGCTCAACCCCCTGGAACCTATGGCACAGAGCAGAAAGGACTAACTTAGGGCAACGTGTAAAAGAATTTATGCTGAACCAAAACCGTAATAGAGTCAAAATGCCGAACAATAAAAACCCCAAAACAATTTCGAAAAATAGACAACATTTTAATACACAAAATTACACCAAACAACAAAAATTCAATAAGAGGCACCAGAGTCAAAGGTAGCCAATGGTTGTAGTAGTCTCGGACCTAGGCGCGATCTGAGGCGATGAAGCCCTGGTTGGAAACAGCAAGCAGTTTGGTTTAACTAAAGCCTGGAAGTTGCATAGTGCAAAAAAAGATAAAAATTACATCTCAATTCAACAAGCATTGGCATAGCCAATAGGTCTCGCCTTTGGGACCTTATAAGTTTTTAGCCATGCAGGGACCCCAAAGAACCACCCTAGGTAGTTGCAGGAGACCCACAGGGGACGGACGCGGTGTTCAGACACTGGTGCGAGTCCTGTACGAGTCTATGCGCATAGGCGCGATTGAGATTTCAATGTTAAAGGTCCCTTGCGTGTTCGAGGCGAACACACCGATCGGTCCTTGTACGAGTCAGCGCAATTGAGAGTTCAATGTTACAGGCCCCTTGGGTGTTCGAGGTGAACACACCGATCGGTCCTTGTACGAGTCGAAGGACGCGGTTACAGATAGAGTTGCAAGGGAGATGGACGCGATGTGTCTAACACAGACGCGAACCCTGTACGAGTCAGCGCGATAGTCGCACTTAGAAAATAAGAGTTTTAGGGCACTTCTAGGGTAGCTACAAGCAATGCACTTACAGGGTAAGTAGTTCTAGGGCCCACACCCACAGGAGCACCGTAATGCTAAAGTTACCTCACCCAAGGGAGCCGGGTGCATAGGTGTCCTTTGGTGTCGGGTCGCGGCGTCGTTTTCAATGGGAGCCAGTGAAGTCTTGCTGCGACTGAAGAAGTGTCCGTTGGAATCCAAGCCTGGATTCAGAAGATGGAAGACCTGAAAGCAGAGGGGACAGTGTTCAAGGGCACTTGGCAGTGACCCGGGGCAAGGAAGATGAATGCCCACCGTCGTCGACAGGATTCAGGTCGTTCACGGGTACCTTGACTCTTCGAACACGAGGTCCAGGAGGCGTCGAGGACGGCCAGGAGCTGGATTCAGCGTGTCCCACGAAGTCTACAGCTGACTGCGGTGTCGGCGACCCGATTGGAGCCAACAAGCCTTGGTAGCTGCAAGTCTCGTGGACGAGGACAAAAAGTCAATGGTGCAGACCAGCAAGGTCTGTGGAACTTACCCAGCGAGGGTAGGTCAGGGCAGGCCTGGAGCAACCAGGGGAGCCCTTTGGTTTCGTTAGAAAGTCTTCTGGGGACCCACAAGCCGGCTGGCAAGTGATCGCGAAGACGCCTCAGGCGGAGTCACTCAGCAGGGGCCCACGGTCACTCGGGACGGTGTAGGCCGCTGGTTTTGGGAGGGATCTCTGCTAGAGGCTGGGACCACACATGGTCCAAAGCACAAGTTCGTAGAACGTCGTGAAGGGGTTGCACTCGACAATAGTGCACGGTACCCGGGGTCTGAGGTTCCTCGTTGCTCGTGGGGTCCACTTGCCTCAGCTTCGCTGGAGACTCACGATGGCCTTTGAGAAGTCAGGAAATCCTCTTCCTGGGCTGCAGGGACTTCAGGCTCCGGCGGGAGCGGCGTAGTTTGCGACCGTCGTTGTAGTTTTAGGTGCCTGCCAAGCAGGGGAGTCACTCCTTGACTCCAAGGGAGATTCTTCTGTCTTCCAAAGGTAGTGGAACGTCGAAGGTCCGGGATTCTTCTTGTAGAGCGTCGTCCAGGGGTATCTGGGTTGCAATGCACAGGTTCCCCCTCTTATACTAAAAGAAAGGGAGGGACTAGCTCTATGACCCCACCTATGGGAGGGTCAGGGGAGGGGGTGGCTACACCCACCTCCCTTTGTACAGTTTCCCGCCAGAGCAGGGGCAGGTAGCCCCTGAGCTGGTTTGAACTGGCATATGCACAGAGGAGCCTTCTGCTCCCCCAGTGCAGGACTTCAAAGCACTCTAGGAGTGCACCCACCCAGCCCCAATACACTAAACCCTGTCTGGGAGGTGGTCACACCCCCTTGGGACAGGATACCTATTGTTGGGCTTCCTCCACTGCGAGTGTCGGTCGTCAGCAGGAGGGCAGCCCAGTGTCTGTGACTGGTGGCATCCATTTTGTGATGCCAGGGCTCTTCAGGATTCTACCGCGTTTCCACAGTAGTTACATGTCTATCCCTCTAGAAGGGTGGGATCATACTCCCACACCAGTTACTGGTGTGGGGGTATGATTCCAAAGTGTTTGACACTAAACACGACATGTTTTGATGCAGCCATTCCATAGTTAGCATTTACCGCGAGGATATAATGCACTTAAGAGTATATGGTTTGGCTGCATTCACAAAAAGCTCCAGAGAATGGACTCTGAGGGCTGCAGAGGGACCCTGCTCAGGCAGAGGCACCCCCTCACATGGAAACTAAGCACCCTGCCCTCAGGATTGATAGGGCCTGCTTTAGGGGTGACTGATAAGTCTCAATGTGTGTGCAGGGGAGATATAGGAGACCTATATCTCAGTGAGGGGTGCTAGCACCTCCTCACCCAGGCTGCAATAGCAGGCCTGTGGTGTCAGATTTAGTCTGCTTCCCAGGGGTGGCATAATACATGCTTCAGCCCCTGGTAGGCCTGTGAAGTACCTATGCCCTTGGTACCTAAGGTACCATATACTAGGGACTCATAAGGTACCACAGTATCCAATCACTAGCGCACCTAGAGTGCACTCCAAATCGTTTAGAGAGAACAGAGAGGCTGGGGCCCTGATTGGCAGGGTCCCAGCCAGACTATAGCCAGAAACCAGTGTAAACATCAGAAAAAAAGTGGGGGCAACATAAGAGGCAGATCCTACTCTCCTACAGTTTCTTATTACATGTTTGCACATCAGAGAGCACAATCACTACATATGTCATGTAATTTACAACTATATCTGTGTAATCATTTAGATCAAGCGATCTATGGGGTTCCAAACAAAAAAGCTGTGAGAACCTTCACCAGTGTGAGTAGAATGAGTGAAAGAATGTGAATAAAAATTGTTGAGATAACTGAGTTCACAGGATTCCATTTAGAGTTCAAACAACAGTTTTTTAAAGAAGGACATCATTGATCACAAATCCAAAATTGGAGAAAGTCACCTGGGGGAGTTTGGCAAAGCCAGTATAGAATACTCATGAGCCCCACTTTCAATGTTGTGAATCAAGGGTGTGGACACCATTAACTTCCGTGGTTTTTTAAAAATTTGATTTGTGATGGTTGTATGGCCTTGGAGATATTTATTTCGTTAGACTTAGAGGTCCGGTTTCCTTTGATGTGTTGTATCAACCTCTTACCCTTTAGAGGTCTCTTCAGGACAGGTGCTAGTGAGGTGGGTATAGAGTCTAGGACAAGAGGAAAAAAGGATTCATGTATTTTGAAAAACAAGACAAGTACGCTTGGGAAGTGTAAGGAGTGCATAGGCTTAATTATTTAGTGCAATCGGGAAGCCGCTTCCCAGGGAATCTTACGAAAAAAATGCCTAACGAGTTCAAAAAGGCATATTCGTATGTTGGAGGAACAAACTCTGCATGAGGGGAACTGAATCCACCTGCCAGAGTTCCTCGAACAAGAGGCAAAGAGCTGCAGTCGTGGTGTGTTGCAGGTTATTGACCCCATGGGCTTGCGCAGTGGTGATGGGAATTGCAGTTGGAAAGAGATTGTGCGCAGTGAGATCGAAAAGGTTCCACCAGCGATTGTGAGCAGTGAGATCCAAAAGGTTCCACCAGATCATAAAGCCTGGCAGGAATTAATTTCTCTTTGTGGTCTGGAAATCT
Source organism: Calotriton arnoldi (assembly GCA_963921515.1). Classification (NCBI taxonomy): domain Eukaryota; kingdom Metazoa; phylum Chordata; class Amphibia; order Caudata; family Salamandridae; genus Calotriton; species Calotriton arnoldi. Next base: position 3,970 of record CAWUFW010021100.1, on the reverse strand, counting down.
CAGTCGTTTAAACCAGTCCCCTACGGGGGAAGCTCAAAGAATTTGGGATAGTATTATGCAATGGTTGGTCCGAAACAGTTTTTTTAAAAAAGGACAGAGAAGGGACAGGAGTTGGCCTAACGGCTAGGGCGGTCGACCTCGAATCTGGGGAACTGGGTTCGAGTCTCGGCAATGACGCTGAACATCCTGTGATTCTAGGCAAATCACGTAATCTCACCGTGCCTAACAAGAATGAATGTGTCCTCATGTAATGCAACTGGTGCTATGTAAAGCGCTCTGATACCTTCGGGTCAAGTTCGCGCTAAATAAAACGCCGTAAAAAAAAAAAATAAACTCTTCTGGTTTTCCTAGGAAAGTATTTGCAACTATTTAAGTAGGGTATGGATTCAAATTAACTTTGAAACACTGCAGCCTAATGTATGCTGCATAGTGTATAATGAATTGTATGTATCGACAATGTATCGGTTTAATGATCCGTGTACATTGGTTTTTACTCTTGAATACTTTCCTAATTTAAAGAAAAGAAGGATGCCGCAAACTGGAAATATTCTCCAACGATGGTAGTACTGCACTACATCTCAGACGACAAAATCCATAATCTGTACGACACCAAAACTCCTGCAAAACCCAAATCCATTTCTAAGCTGCACTCTACAGAATACTACACAGCCCAAAGACCCAGAAATCTCCTAGGATCCAGCCTTTGTTATATGGCCATTGGGGTCATTGTCGACGTTGGCATGAGCTCTGCTGCCATGATGCTGCTTTTGCGCACGTTACTACATGACTTTGTTTTGCAAGACTCTGTTTGTGCCTTTCACATGAGAACTGTCTGCTTTCTGTGTTCTCTGCCTGTTCCTGGAGTTTAGTCTGAACACGATGTGCAAGGTCGATAAACAATGCCCCTTGTTATTCTGTTCTGGTCAGTCCCTAGCATCTAGACAAAACATGCTAACACAGTTGCGCTACTGAAAACTCGTGCTTTGATATTACGGGGATGCATGTTATTCTGTCACGCACTTGGAGAGGGTCCTTTCCAGGGAGAAGAGCTATGCTGTTCCTATGATGTAAAGCTTCCATCTAGGCACTAAGGTATGGGGTCTGCTGACAAAGCCCAGAGATCTTCCTTTATATAATAAACTTCACCTTACCAAGGGGAGGGTGGTTAGGCCTTGTAGTCCTTTTTCCACTGTCTGCATAAAATGACATCCCCCTTTATATTCTATGGAATTGTAACAATGCTAATTGTTCTAGGTTTATGCATTTCGCTGCTGGTAGTGGCTTGTATACTGCATTATAGAGCACGATAGGTGAAATAAATATTTTGAACTATAACCGTGACTCTGACCATTCTTATTGTGGACAAGTACGAGTGAGCGAGCAAAAGGGTATGTCTTGCTACCGCGATTCCTGAGAGAGTCGGGAGTGTTGTGTTCTGGGTTGTCTAATCATTTGTAGCTTCATGATTATGTAGGAGAACGAATGAGACACTATAGCTAGTCGGTTTTGGGATTTTGGGTACTAAGGTGGTAGGTTGGTACACCCCTATACACCGAGGTCCTGTTTTCCTGCGCATAGTTCTGTGTATGTGCAGAATCCCCGCAACATGGCGCTGCCAACGTTTGGTCTGGTTCTTATCTGCGAGACTCCTGAGTAGTGCTTGTCCACAATCCCCTCACATCTGTTTCCGGAGACAGTTGTGACAGTGTAGCCTCCTATATTGATGTTTTATAGGTTATTCAAGCTTGAATTTTAAAAGGTCTTTCGCTTTCTTATTGACCCGTTATTGCGCTGCCACACAAAGGTTGTTTTTCTCTATTATTGATTATGGCGGTTGTCATTGCACCGCCTAACCGGGCTGCAGTCACAGCTTATTTGACTCAACATGTGGTCCCAAATGCTGGTATTGCGCTAATTTTTGTTGTAGAAGCGGATGCAGCTTACCGCTTCGAGGTGTTTTATTCTTGGGTCACCTTTCCGGCAGTCGATGGAACTGATACTTTGTTTCACGAGTATACTGCCCTGGCCCTTCCTCAGAATTATCGGGCTTATTGGTCTCTTGAAGTTCCGCTAACGGCTTGGCAACATCTAATATGGTTTAATGGCGCCCTTCCTCACCCAATAACACCAGTCCGTTTAGGCCCTTTATCGATAGATGGGGCCACGTGGCCCGTTTTGGCTGGGTGTACCCCGCACCCAAATTATCTTACTGCTACGGTCGCAGAGCTACGCATATTGCATACTTTGTTAATACGTGTACATAGAGCTGTTATTCAGTTTATGTCGCGCAACTTCCAGGTGGGACCACCTGGAGTTGCTGCGCAACCACCTGGACCTGGTGGTGTAACCATCAGTCCTGTCATGGTTAATTCAGTGATGGGCAAGCGTCCACAAAATAAGGATGAATTTCCTTATTGGCTTGCTGAAAAATTTGGACAACTCGAAGCTGTTTTTCCAAATACCACGCCTGTGGAGAAACACAGGATCCTGACCATGAGTTTACCAAAAGGCCTAGGTCCCGAATTAGCTGATTGTAACACTTGGGGTAGACTGTTTGCAGCGGTATAGTCAATGACCGTACTTCCTTCCGTAATAAAACGTGTTCAGGATGAACATGGGGCCGAGGCGGCTCTGGAGTTAGGGATGAGACTGGTGGGGGTGTTCAACATTGTTTCCGATATGATCCTTGCTAATGTTAAGGGTGATGCTGTAAGCTTGCAAGTGGCGCAACGCTTGGAGGCTGTGGCAGACGCAAACGAACAGCGCTAATTGCCAAAGATTATTGCTAAAGCTTATAAAACCTTAGGGCGCAATAGTCTGGAAATTAAGCCTTTTACTCAAACGCAGTCTCAAACTCAACAAAAAGCCCAGACTGATAAAGATGGGCGCACGTTCTTTCCTAAAAAGAACTGGAAAAATAAAAAACAGGGGCAGCAACAACAGAAGCAGGGTTTGCGTGCTGGTTCACCGATACCTGAGTCTTCTGAGCGTACTTTTGACTTGCGCGAACGCACGAAAATTAAGACTCCTGATAGATTTCAAGTCCCTGATCAGCGCCTTCCTCGTTCTTTACAGGACACATCGGACTCTCAAGTCGGTGGTGGGGAACGCCAGGATCGTGGCAAAGGTCCGACCACACAACAGGGACGGGATCACCCTCGACAATTTGAAGTTAAAACAAAACGAGAGGAACTGCCTCGTTTTCGACCCCCGTATCAGAAGAAAAAGGTTGCCGCTTTAACAGCGAAGTATGCCTCAGACTGTGAGAACGCGGCTTCTAGATTGGACTTGGGCGGTGACTCTGCTCAACAGCGCAGCGGAGGTTACCATAGTGCGGGAGGCACTGCGTCCCTGTCTGGAGGCGAGAGCAATGGATACATTTATTATTGTAGAAACAGCAGATACCCGGGTTGCCACCCCCCCCGGATAGACTCTATGATATTGTCTTCCAAATTGAAGGTGGTATACAGCGTACAATCACTGCGGTTTTCTGGGAGAATCTTACCTCCTCATTGGACATTTTATTGGCGGAGGCAGATTGGCCTCCACCATTTGTGCTAGCCGCTTCTAGAAGGGAGGATGTGATACTTCCGAGTTTTTTGCGTTACGTCCCTGAGGAACATGCAAAGGCTTACGCAGCTGAGTGGGCTTTAGCCCTTGCCCCAGCGGTGTACCCTAATCAGGTGGGCTGGGATATTGATTCACAGGCACATGAGATACTATTGTATTCCTCTTAGGGTGTCCGTATATAGGTTTTCCTGTATCATGTCCTTATATAGGCACAATTCGCCCTGCCCTTATATAGGCATAAAATCCCAGTCCTTATTTAGGCATTAAACCGTGCACTCCAAATACAGGCATGGTCTCCGACATCCGTCCACCCTAACGTCACAACGAGTTCTTGAAGAACAGACCCTTAGGCTTCGGGAGTTTCCCTAGCACAGGACTATTGATTTCTTCAAGGACTCAT